>JARYGA010035347.1:0-144947 GCA_030545235.1 Helianthus tuberosus | reverse complement strand
CCTTCAAGAATGCTGAAGAAAATCAGAACTGTAGAGAGAAAGTTAGAGTTGCTGTTGTGTTGCTAGTGTCTTTTGCAGCTGGGTATGGACTTGTATTTATACAGCTCCTAAGTCGAAACAGTCAAAAGGAATTAAGGAGAGGTTTAAATTGCATTAAATGCCTCGAACCTGCACGCCACTTTACCACTTGGTCCTTGCAGCCTATGTGATCCATCACGCGCACGTGGTAAAAAATACAAAGGCGACTCTCAAGCGGCTCGCGGCGATGCGAGCGTGCGAAGTGCAAAGTGCTTTTGTAATTATATGTATTGTGAATACTGAATCATATGCTTTTGTAATTAATAAAATTTATATATATATTTTTTAACATGTTTGATTGTATTAATATGAACTTTAATAATTTAACATAATTTTTTTAAAGTAAAGTTTACTAATACGGTTCAAATTATAATGCACTTTATTAAATTAAATCTTTCAACATTGGTTAATTAACATACTTATATCTAAAGTAAAAGAACACTACTAAAGTTATGGTTACTAAATTTTTTAAACAAGATACCACATGAGTCGTGTTATCTTAAACCTAAAGCAAAAAATAACGTGTAGAGATATCATCTTGGTTGTTAATGTTACTTGGTTATATTTAAATAGTTTCCTGTACTCTTTGAATGTCTATTTTTTTGATATTATATAAATTTTGTTTTGCAACTGGTCATTGTTATATAGAACAAGTTGGTTTTTATATAAATAGGTTCCCACATTCAGATCCAATGATTCAGGAAGCCTTGAGATTGATGCATGTTTTTAAAACTCAGGGTTGGTAATACTGAATAAAAAAGGAAGATAGGAGGGAAAGTATGCAATGATGCACTTTGCATACGTATGGAATCTTTCATCATAATATAGAGTTAAAAAATTATTCAGTTGGATTCTATTCGTATATGTTATTAGGATGAGCTCGGTCCGGTTCGGTACCGAACCGGAACCGGTACCGAAAATCCTCAAAAATGGGCACTGGTACCGGTACCGAATATACCCGGTTCCGGTATCGGTACCGGTTCAGTACCGGTATTTGAGGGTAAAAACGAGCAAAATACCGGTACCGATACGGTACCGTACCGGACCGGTACCGAAAATGTCAAAAGTGGGTACCGGTACCGGGTCCATTTGCTCATCCCTATATGTTATAATCTTTCTAAGACCATGTGTAGTGATGAACAAACATAATGCCCTCACCATAGGGCATTATCCGACACGTGAAATCTTAGTCATCGTTAGGCATTATAGCAAAAGTGGCGTAGTGGGACATTATTCTAATAATGCTCCTTCCAATCATTAAAAAGAATAATAAAAAAACAAACAAACTATTTATCATTGGCCATGCCCCCACCTTGGACCCACTCTCATTAGCCACATGCACTCCCATTGGCCAAATGCACTCCCAGTCAAACCTCAGTCTAACCCCATTCAGCGTTATGATAAAAACGCCAACTTCAAGTTTTTGAATTTTTTTTTAAAAAAAACGCCCCATGATAAAATCACACCCCACTACGGGTGGTCTAAGAAAGGGCTGGACTTGTCATTTTCTGCAACGGCTGGATTTGTCATGTGATTTTTTTTTCTTTTGAGTATATATTTTATAAGAAAGGGCTGGATTTGTCAAGTGGTTTTTTTTTCTTTTTAGTGTATATTTCATAAGAAACTAGTAGAGTTAATTGCCAAAATCGTCCCTGAGGTTTGGACACGTTTGCCATTTTCGTCCAAAATGACACTTTGGTACTAAATTGCCCCCAACATTTGTAACTTTTTGTCATTTTCATCAAAACCACTAACTTAGTTTATTTTTTCTGTTAAGTTGAGGATACTTGGATGAAAATGGCAAATATAAAACCACAGGGACGATTTTGGCAATTTACTCAAACCCTTTTTAATTTCTTTTATTTAATTATTTTTGTTACATATATAATAAAAAAGAATATACATGGAGTTTTTAGAAAAAACAAAATTAATACTTTTGTCACATAATTTTTATAAATTTTCATTCAAATCAATAACTCAGTTTATTTTTCCTGTTAAGGTGAAGTATGTTTTAAATTTTATAAATTAAGACAGAAATTAATTTACAGCTTCTTTATTTAAATCAGTTTTATAAAGAGAAAACGTCATTGGTGTGCAATACATAACAATCGATTACAATTTTTAGTATTTATCAGTTGTAGAGATAGAAAAAAATTGTAAAATGTTACATATTTTTTAAAGGTGTGAGCACCTATGAACTATGTTGGTAGAAATAAAATATTACTAACTAATACTTATTCTGAATGGCTTGTGTAAAGAAATTTTTGGTTCATAGCACTATAATTACAATTTGGTGGGTAATTTTAAGGTTTGCTAACGATACGTGGTTTGATTGGGGGGGGGGGGCACTGGCTTCTGTTTATTCCTTAGGAGCGAATTTAAAAGAGAAGAAGATGAATTACAAACTTGGTACATATGATAAGATTTTTTTTATTTGACATTTTTCAATAAGGTCAACAACATTTTAGTTTTATAGAATTTTAGAGGTTTAAGTAGATTTTATTTTTGTAAAACTGATCTATATAAAAAATTAGAAATTAATTTCTGTCTTAGTTTATAAACATCCTTCGCCTTAATAGAAAAATTAACTTAGTTAGTGGTTGGATGAAAATTTATAAAAATTATGTGACAAAACTATTATTTTTTTCATATAAAAATTGCATGTATATTCTTTTTTATTATATATGTAACAAAATTAATTAAATAAAAGAAATTTAAAAGAGTTTGAGTAAATTGCCAAAATCGTCCCTGTGGTTTTATATTTGCCAGTTTCATCCAAATATTCTCAACTTAAAAGAAAAAATAAACTAAGTTAGTGTTTTGATGAAAATGGCAAAAAGTTACAAACGTTGGGGGCAATTTGGTACAAAAGTGTCATTTTGGACGAAAATGGCAAATCTGCCCAAACCTCAGGGACGATTTTGGCAATTAACTCAAACTAGTATCTAGGATCCGTGATTAAATCGAACAAAAATAGATGTAAAAACGTTAAACTACGCACACACATTCCAACGTATTAACTCACCAAAATTAGACCGAAACGTATAACATACATAAAAGAATAACTAAGTCGACTTAGGACATGCGCATTGCGACGGAGCAATTAAACCGCAAAAATAAAAAAAAATTAAAAAAAAAACGTAAAAGCGTTGAACGACAAACACGCGTTGCAGTTTGTTAACTCGTAAGATTTATACCGAAACGTAAAACGTCAAATAGGTAAAAGATGAAAAGTATACGGACCAAACTTCAAAGTAAAAAAGTGTTGAAGTAATAGTAAAAGAAAAAATGATTTATGATAAAGTTGTAAAGATCAAAAGCATAAGAGTAAAAGGTGTACAAAAATTAAATAGTAAAATTGTGTCGTAACCAAAATTTAATAAATAATAATATATAGTAAATTATACCCCTTTTTCGAATTCACACCCTTCCAATTTATAAGCTCTAAAGAACATCAACGTCCCTCTGGTTTGCTTGAACAACCAGAGAAGTACTGGTGTGGAAGTGGGAGAACATCGCTATGGATCTCATCACTAAATTGCCACCCACTTCTAGAGGTCATGATGCCATTTGCGTAATCAATAACCGTTTGACTATGTCAGCACACTTTTTTGCCGATTCGTGAGGATTCCTCTACTGACAAACTTGCTAAGATTTATATCAGTGAGATTTTATCAAGTCATGGTATTCCTTTGAACATCATAACAGATCGTGACATTTGTTTCTCATTTTGTTTTTGGAAAACCATGCAATCCGCCATGGGAATCAAATTAAATCTGAGTACTATTATTTAATATAATCCTTATTACAATAAAGGATTTCAATTAATATCAGATGTTATTTTCTCATTTAATCTATAATTAATGTAAATCTCATATATTATTAAATATATATTAGATTAATAATTACTTGTGTTAAGATCACTTATATATATTATGAAATTTATATTATTATTAATTGTTGGACGTTCAAAAAATATTATTATTAATTAATAATAAAAATATTTATTAGTAAAGATAAAGATAATATTAATATAGACTAAGGGGCTGTTTGTTTACCTTTTAATGAGACTCTTAATGGTTCAGACATTTTACTTGTTCAACAGTTAATGATTCAGACTGTTTGTTTCGTGAGCAAATGTCTGAATCATTAAGACATTTGGCTCTGAATGGTTAAGCATTCATACTGAGTCTGAATGGTTAAGACCTCTAATCTTAATTGGTCAGACATTTGCCTCTGAACGATTAAGCATAATACTAGCTCTTAATGGTTCAGATCTCTTACTGGTTCAGCACTTAATGATTCAGACCTCTTACTAGTTCAGCACTTAACCATTTAGAACTTATCAAACAGCCCCTAAAACTATTAAAGTGTCGTTACATTTATTAGTAAAGATAGACGCTCCATACAAAACCTCATATATAAAAAAAGTCTCCATGTATAAAAAAAAATTAAATAAAAAACTATTGGGTTTGCTCTAGAAAAACATATTAATCAACTTGGAACGATCCGTTTTAAACCGTTTAAGTTTCATTCTCAAGTGTTTGATGCAATTTTTTCAACTACTATTTTGGATTATGTATTCAACCGTTTTAAGTTACACGTTTGAGACAGTATTAGTAATATTAGTCCCATATTCATTATAAAAATGTCTCATACCCGCTCCATACTCGTTGGTAGAGGCGTACAAACAAATAACGGTTTGGGTTGGCCAACAAAACGTCAAAACCGGGTTCAGTCTCAAACCGGTTTGGGTTTTGTCGGTTTGTTAATCGGTTTCTTAGCGGTTTAGTTCAAGTTTAACCGGTTTCAAAGGTACGATTAGCGGTTTAGTCACTAAATTAATAGGGTACGATCACTTTATTGTTAATCAGGGTACGATTACTTTATTGTTAAAGGGCAAAGGAAAAGAAAAATAAAAATAAAATGTTTACGAGTATAATTCAGGTAAAGGAGTATATATGTTGTGGATAGTTGGTGTTCCAATTAATTGGGTTAGGTATCTCTTAATTTATTTTATACTTATCCTGAAATGTGATATGATACTCGGTCACATACCTAAATAGCCAGTCTTGAATGTTGTGAACTTCGAGTTTGCTGTGGAGATCAGTGTTTGTTTGCATACGCAGTCTCGTATAGTTGCAAAATCTAATATAAGAGAACTATATATTAATCAAATGCATCATATATGTAATGTACTTCTTCATTTGATTTATTATCCTATGTACTATTTATCTAGAATGGTTTATTATATTTATTGATTTATCTAGAACTAGTTGAATTACCCGCGCTTTGCCGCAGGTTTTCATTCAGTATCGATTTGGTTTGTTACGGTATTGGCTCAGTTTGTTACACATTATTAGTATGATACCAGCACTTGATATAGCAACCGAAAGATATGTGTCCACGTTGATATTGACACCTCTTTTATATCAGTTGGAAAAATCGTAAAAAATGAATGTCGGTACGGTATAGTTATCGTACCAATGTTGTTTTGCACATCAAGAAAACCACTAAAAACGAATGCAACACCGGTATTGATGTAGTTCAAACGATATCAGTACAATTTTCACAACAAATAACAAAACAATAAACTATAGTTGACACCATTCAAATAAATTTTTAGTTGAATGGAAGATAAAAATAAGCACGTGATAATATCTATATATTCGAAATTATAAAACAATATACTATATCACCAAAATGACAATGTAATTTTTATGACATATACGCTCTTCGATCACTTATACGTTACTACTCACAACTTAATTTTAGATAAAATTTATATCGGAACGTAGATAAAAATAAGTCTGTCACAACGGCATACTCAAAATTTATATAAATCATTTTTAATAACTATAAGCAAAAAACAGAATATGCTTAAAATTAACTATAACAATAAAATGTTATAATAAAAGAAGTTTACCAACCGTTTAAATAAGATATATAGGCCAAGAGGTTATCAATGACAATTCTAGAAACATTAGGTAAAAATGTATGAATGATGAAAGCATAAGGACCCAGTAGTAAAAGAAGAGAGAAGAAGACAAAACCGACTTAGGGTTTTAATCTTATATACTAGTGGGAATGCCCGCGCGTTGCGGCGGGTGTCCGGACTAATATCATATTCAATAATGACGCCTATTACGAACCATAACCCATTCCGGATTTCTAACATTGTATCCCATTCAACAATAACTGCAAGATACTTTCAATGTATAAAACCTTCTGATTCATTTTCTTTCAAAAAAAAAGATTAGTATCAATTTAAAGAGAAACAAGTCAAATGCGTAAATATATTTGTATCTTAAAAAAAACGGGTCAAAACTCGCCCAATGTTGATTTTAATGCATACAACCTTTCTAAACTAATAAGGTTTGTCCAAGATATTATAATCCAATTCCATTTTCAAACAATATACTTTAATGATACAAAACAATATACCATGAGAAACCTTCTAGGGTAGCCCAGTTGGCCAGCTTCACCCACCCTCTCCCTAGAGGTCCCGGGTTCGAATCTTGGTGTCCGCATCCCACGGCCAAGCTCTTCGCTCTCGGTTGGGTATTCACCCCCAGGCAGCTATGGGGCTAAGCTAGCTTGTGGAGTGTGATCACACCAGCGGTTGGGAGGACCGTGGAATATAAAAACTCCAATGTTTTTTATCACCTCCACCTAAATAACCTGTCTCCCAAAGCACAGCCAATCAAAATGATTTTTTTAAAAACACACGAACAACATTTTAAACATATAAAAACTCCAATGTTTTTTAAAAATACACGAACAAATGCTGTAAACAAATTACATACAAATTAAAGCATAAGTAAGGTCCTTTAACACAATTTTGTGAAACAAGAAAGATTACTTTCTTCTTGTCTTTGATTTGAACATATACATTAAATCTGTCTGTCATTATAGGTTTCTTATATGCTGCAAAGCATTCATAAAAAGTAAAGTCATTAGGGTACAAATATAAAAACTTACGCCCACTTAGGGTCAGGGGCACCACAATCAGCACAAGTTCGATTATCACGTTGCTGCAGTAGTTCTTTCAACCGTCTGTTACCTACATTATCAGGACATGTTGTTTAATATGTTAGACCAACTATTTAATGTTATAACCGTTTTTGTCATATTCAAGAAATTACATATATATTTATATATCTTGCTTTTATTGAAAGAAAAAAAGTAAAAAAGTAATAATAAAAATGGCAAAATGTGCAGAAAAGAAGGGATAAACTTAACCGCAAACTCCTTAAAGATATCCAACAAAACAATGGTGATTGATTAGAAATGGGGAGCTTACGAGGGTGTTTGGGATTCCTTTTCAACTTCTCCTTCTCAAAAGTCCTTCTCAAGATCCAGAAGTAAGAAATGGGGAGCTTACGATTACGAAGGGGGTGTTTGCTTCAGAAGAACTTCTCAGATAGATGATGTTTGGGGTTCCTTCTCTTCTCAGAATTCTCAGAAGTCCTTTTTGCTCCAAAAAGTCACTTTTAATAGGAATCCCAAACACCCCCGAAATCCCCACCCACAACAATGCCCGTGGGAGATGGTCAAACGGAAAAGGAAACGTATAAATTTACTAATTAATTATACTTACTTATATTTCTCCTTTGAACCAAAACATTCCTTTATTTATTTATGATTTTAAACCAACAATCTTATATATTTTTACAAGGGCTGGGCAGGTACCAGAAGCAGAAGCAGAAGATGATGTTTTCCCAATTGCTGCTGATGTTTGGCGACACATTCTTCTTCAGTTAGTTTGTGCAAATCCAATCTAACAAAATCAAAAGATCAGATCAGATCCCTCAAACTTAATCACAAATCCAAATGTCTGTCTGTAACCTTCCTTTCCTAATCAACTTACCAAAAATCAAAATCAACTGATAGATTCAAAATCCGATAGCTACAAACAATCATGAAAATGAAAGCAGATGAATAATTGAAAGAAGAAATAGCTAGCTGGAATCTAACCTGTGAATTCAAACGTCGTTTGCGTTTGGAAGATATGATGAAAACGTGTTGGCTGGCTCATGTTCGTTCTTTAAAGGGGGCGGAGGAATCATAATAAATACAGCTCCTCTCTCTGTGATCAAGTCAAATGTGTTAGCATTGCATTCAAATCCATCTCTCTAATTGTTTACTGGGTGCATAAAGAAGGAAAGGGGCTAGCAATGGCTTTGTTAAGGGGGAGGTAAATCTTATACGTTTGGTTTGGATATAAGAAAGGTGAAAGGGTTTTCATTCATTAACTTGGATCTTTGTAACTGATGACTGTTTATAGAGTCTTAATCATGTGTCGTTTCAGTGATTCAACTTATCAATCGAAAGAATAGAGATGGGAGCAGTCTTAATTTCAATACTTCAATATTGATATGGCTATAAATTTAATCAATTAAGTTAGACTTTTCATATGTCAAGTGCCAAAATCTCTAAAATACCCCTAAAGTGTCTTAAATTTTTGGACAATGGGCAAGTTTACCCCTTCTAAAATAGTTTGGCTCTCTTGTATATGTTGCTTGAAGATGTGTACACAATGTAAAATTACCATAAGGGTAGAAAACCTAGTTTACTTAATAAGGTAGTATAGATATATAGAATAATGATTTATTATATTTATTGGAGTTTTGGTACGGACACTAAGATACGTCATCGGTGGAAAAAAAGAAGTTGACACTAGAAAAATGTCAAAAAACAACTTTCACAAACATTTGGAAACCCCACATGTACGTACACTAAGATAGTGTCATCGGTGGAAAAAAAATAAGTTGACACTATAAAAATGTCAAAAAACAACTTTCACAAGGAATTCGAAACCCCACCTTGATGAACACTTCTAAATATAAAACACACACAATAATTAAAAACTAGTCAATAGCCCCCCGCGTTGTGGAGGGGTGGCGTAAAACCATGCTATCAGCATTGCAGAGAGGGGGTGTAAAACAATGCTAAGTAGCAATCGAACGACAATTAACATAATATAAGAATACGAATTATAACACCAAGTGATTCACGTAACATGACACATAGACGAAGTAGAAATTATATGACACATATTAGAAAATCGAGCGGGTAAATAACCCTGACGGATCAAATGTGACCACTAAACACCGTACTAAGTAACCACCGAACGACGATCATATCCGAGAAAAGCCTAACGAAAAGCTAATAAAAAAGACTACACTCATTTTAACTTTTGTGGAAAAGTTATAAAAATCCAAAGTTTTATAATAAAAATAAAAAACATTAAAGTTCACAAAAAAAAAAATCGAAAACCAACAATCTCACAAAAGATAAAAAAGACACTATTCCTCATATTATACTATATATTAAACTAGTTTTTGCTCCGCCCGCGTTGCGGGACAATAAGTCGAATATTGCTCTCTCATAACATGAATGTCTGTACAGAGGGCAAAATCGTAAATTATATTTTGAACTGGAGACGAAATCATAATTTTAAATTGAGAGCAAAATCATACTTTTGAACTAGCGGGAAAAACATAATTTTATTTTAAGCTGTTGGCAAAAAGTAATTTTGAGCTGAGTGCAGAATCGTAATTTTGAGCTAGAGGAAAAAACAACATATTATTTTGAACTGGGAGCAAAAACATAATTTTAAACGGAGGGCGAAAACGTAATTTTAAACTGGGAACAAAATTAAAAGTGAGTTTTTGAACCGAGGGCAAAAGCGTAATTTTTAGCTAGAGGCAAAAATATAATTTTTTTTAGCTGATGGCAAAAACGTAATTTTAAACAAATGACGAAAGCGTAATTTTAAACTGGATATAAAATTAAATTAAAAATGAATTGGTCTAATAGAAGAGTGTCAGGCAGCTGCCTGACACTATTCCCCCAAGCTTGTAAATGTATATGTTGAAAATGCCATGGTAAGTTTAGTAATGAAAAAATCTTTAGTCACATAGGTAAAAAAGTCAATTTAAAGAGAATATACAAATATCCTCTCTTTTGAATATAATTACATGAATGCCACCATGTATTGTGAATACTGTATCATATGCTTCTGTAATTAATCAAATTTATATAATATATTTTTTAACATGTTTTATTGTATTAATATGAACTTTAATAATTTAACGTAATTTTTTTTAAAGTAAAGTTTACTAATACGGTTCAAATTATAATGCACTTTATTAAATTAAAACTTTCAACATTGGTTAATTAACATACTTATATCTAAAGTAAAAGAACACTACTAAAGTTATGGTTACTAAATTTTTTTAAACAAAATACCACATGAGTCGTGTTATCTTAAACCTAAAGCAAAAAATAACGTGTAGAGATATCATCTTGGTTGTTAATGTTACTTGGTTATATTTAAATAGTTTCCTGTACTCTTTGAATGTCTATTTTATTATATTATATAAATTTTGTTTTGCAACTGGTCATTGTTATATAGAACAAGTTGGTTTTTATGTCTTTTAATAGTTTTAAAGAAACCGGTATTTACCATTTGGTTCGTATGTAAATTTCTCGCCGCAACGCACGTCAGGAAAATCCTAGTATGTTATGAATTAATAAAACATATATACGAATAACAAAGGCGGAGGCGGGCAAATTAACTAAGCACGAAAAAGCTTGCCACGAAAATCAGCATGTGTTCGTCCCGTTCGCTTTCGATACCTTTGGCGCTCTCGCCCCTGACGCGGTGCGGTTCCTCAAGTTGGTTCAGCAGGTGGTAAGTAGTACCACCGCGCATGTTAAGGGGCAGAATTTTGTGTTTCGCATGGTAGGATTTGCTATTCAAAAGGAGTAGCGGCGCAGCTTGTTGGCCGTGTAGCTGCCATTAGTGTGTAATCTTCTCTGTTATTAACTGGTTACGATATATTTATCACTAAAAAAAAATAAGTAGATAAAATAAAACATTTTCTTTTTTTTTTGTAAATATGATTGTTAATCATATAAAAAGTGACGTTATATATTTCGTTCACACCGTCCTAAAACACAATTAACACAATTCTAAACGGTAGATTTAATTATTGTTTGAGTGTCTTGAGTGTGGGTCCCAATTCACCCCTCACAAATACATGTAATTTACATTGTACTAACAATCGTACTCACCTTTATTCTTTTTGTAGTAACAACCTCATTCCCACAATCATCAATCACCATGGCATCTTCATCGACTGGAGAGAGAAAGTTCTCAGCCTTGCTGAAGACGGCAAAAGAAGCCTGGAAGTTGTACGACAGGTGGTCTACCCACCGCAACTACCAGCACCACACTCCTCCACCCCAGCCACCGACTCCCATTACTCCCCCTACCCAATGCCGAGACAAAACAGCCTCTTCACCCACCTGATTGTAGGAACCGTTCGCGTAATAAAATAAAATAAACAAATTTTATTCACTGATTACAATACAAAGAAAGCTGGAAAAACAAATACTATTACAACTGAAATAAACAAATACAAGAAAGGGGTAGAAGCAGAATGACTAAGGCACGTGTTCAACACGCTTCCCTTAAAACAAATTCCGAGTCTCCCAAGAGTACTCGTTTTGTTTCCCAGGGTACAACAGCCGGAGCAGCGAACTGCCGGAGATGGCCTACAACCCGATGGCTACCTTCAAGAATGCTGAAGAAAATCAGAACTGTAGAGAGAAAGTTAGAGTTGCTGTTGTGTTGCTAGTGTCTTTTGCAGCTTGGTATGGACTTGTATTTATACAGCTCCTAAGTCGAAACAGTCAAAAGGAATTAAGGAGAGGTTTAAATTGCATTAAATGCCTCGAACCTGCACGCCACTTTACCACTTGGTCCTTGCAGCCTATGTGATCCATCACGCGCACGTGGTAAAAAATACAAAGGCGGCTCTCAAGCGGCTCGCGGCGATGCGAGCGTGCGAAGTGCAAAGTGCTTTTGTAATTATATGTATTGTGAATACTGAATCATATGCTTTTGTAATTAATAAAATTTATATAATATATTTTTTAACATGTTTGATTGTATTAATATGAACTTTAATAATTTAACATAATTTTTTTAAAGTAAAGTTTACTAATACGGTTCAAATTATAATGCACTTTATTAAATTAAATCTTTCAACATTGGTTAATTAACATACTTATATCTAAAGTAAAAGAACACTACTAAAGTTATGGTTACTAATTTTTTTTAAACAAGATACCACATGAGTCGTGTTATCTTAAACCTAAAGCAAAAAATAACGTGTAGAGATATCATCTTGGTTGTTAATGTTACTTGGTTATATTTAAATAGTTTCCTGTACTCTTTGAATGTCTATTTTTTTGATATTATATAAATTTTGTTTTGCAACTGGTCATTGTTATATAGAACAAGTTGGTTTTTATATAAATAGGTTCCCACATTCAGATCCAATGATTCAGGAAGCCTTGAGATTGATGCATGTTTTTAAAACTCAGGGTTGGTAATACTGAATAAAAAAAGGAAGATAGGAGGGAAAGTATGCAATGATGCACTTTGCATACGTATGGAATCTTTCATCATAATATAGAGTTAAAAAATTATTCAGTTGGATTCTATTCGTATATGTTATTAGGGATGAGCTCGGTCCGGTTCGGTACCGAACCGGTACCGGTACCGAAAGAACCGGTACCGAAAATCCTCAAAAATGGGCACTGGTACCGGTACCGAATATACCCGGTTCGGTATCGGTACCGGTTCAGTACCGGTATTTGAGGGTAAAAACGAGCAAAATACCGGTACCGAACCGGTACCGTACCGGACCGGTACCGAACCGGTACCGTACCGGACCGGTACCGCACCGGTACCGAAAATGTCAAAAGTGGGTACCGGTACCGGGTCCATTTTGCTCATCCCTATATGTTATAATCTTTCTAAGACCATGTGTAGTGATGAACAAACATAATGCCCTCACCATAGGGCATTATCCGACACGTGAAACCTTAGTCATCGTTAGGCATTATAGCAAAAGTGGCGTAGTGGGACATTATTCTAATAATGCCCCTTCCAATCATTAAAAAGAATAATAAAAAAACAAACAAACTATTTATCATTGGCCATGCCCCCACCTTGGACCCACTCTCATTAGCCACATGCACTCCCATTGGCCAAATGCACTCCCAGTCAAACCTCAGTCAAACCCCATTCAGCGTTATGATAAAAACGCCAACTTCAAATTTTTGAATTTTTTTTTTAAAAAAAACGCCCCATGATAAAATCACGCCCCACTACGGGTGGTCTAAGAAAGGGCTGGACTTGTCATTTTCTGCAACGGCTGGATTTGTCATGTGATTTTTTTTTCTTTTGAGTATATATTTTATAAGAAAGGGCTGGATTTGTCAAGTGGTTTTTTTTCTTTTTAGTGTATATTTCATAAGAAACTAGTAGAGTTAATTGCCAAAATCGTCCCTGAGGTTTGGACACGTTTGCCATTTTCGTCCAAAATGACACTTTGGTACCAAATTGCCCTCAACATTTGTAACTTTTTGCCATTTTCATCCAAACCACTAACTTAGTTTATTTTTTCTGTTAAGTTGATGATACTTGGATGAAAATGGCAAATATAAAACCACAGGGACGATTTTGGCAATTTACTCAAACCCTTTTTAATTTCTTTTATTTAATTATTTTTGTTACATATATAATAAAAAAGAATATACATGGAGTTTTTAGAAAAAAAAAATTAATACTTTTGTCACATAATTTTTATAAATTTTCATCCAAATCACTAACTCAGTTTATTTTTCCTGTTAGGGTGAAGTATGTTTTAAATTTTATAAATTAAGACAGAAATTAATTTACAGCTTCTTTATTTAAATCAGTTTTATAAAGAGAAAACGTCATTGGTGTGCAATACATAACAATCGATTACAATTTTTAGTATTTATAGTTGCAGAGATAGAAAAAAATTGTAAAATGTTACATATTTTTTAAAGGTGTTGAGCACCTATGAACTATGTTGGTAGAAATAAAATATTACTAACTAATACTTATTCTGAATGGCTTGTGTAAAGAAATTTTTGGTTCATAACACTATAATTACAATTTGGTGGGTAATTTTAAGGTTTGCTAACGATACGTGGTTTGATTGGGGGGGGGGGGGGGGGGGCACTGGCTTCTGTTTATTCCTTAGGAGCGAATTTAAAAGAGAAGAAGATGAATTACAAACTTGGTACATATGATAAGATTTTTTTTATTTGACATTTTTCAATAAGGTCAACAACATTTTAGTTTTATAAAATTTAAAGGTTAAGTAGATTTTATTTTTGTAAAACTGATCTATATAAAAAGTTAGAAATTAATTTCTGTCTTAGTTTATAAACATCCTTCGCCTTAATAGAAAAATTAACTTAGTTAGTGGTTGGATGAAAATTTATAAAAATTATGTGACAAAACTATTATTTTTTTTCATATAAAAATTGCATGTATATTCTTTTTTATTATATATGTAACAAAATTAATTAAATAAAAGAAATTTAAAAGAGTTTGAGTAAATTGCCAAAATCGTCCCTGTGGTTTTATATTTGCCAGTTTCATCTAAATATTCTCAACTTAAAAGAAAAAAATAAACTAAGTTAGTGTTTTGGATGAAAATGGCAAAAAGTTACAAACGTTGGGGGCAATTTGGTACAAAAGTGTCATTTTGGACGAAAATGGCAAATCTGCCCAAACCTCAGGGACGATTTTGGCAATTAACTCAAACTAGTATCTAGGATCCGTGATTAAACCGAACAAAAATAGATGTAAAAACGTTAAACTACGCACACACATTCCAACGTATTAACTCACCAAAATTAGACCGAAACGTATAACATACATAAAAGAATAACTAAGTCGACTTAGGACACGCGCATTGCGACGGAGCAATTAAAACGCAAAAATAAAAAAAAAATTAAAAAAAAAACGTAAAAGCGTTGAACGACAAACACGCGTTGCAGTTTGTTAACTCGTAAGATTTATACCGAAACGTAAAACGTCAAATAGGTAAAAGATGAAAAGTATACGAACCAAACTTCAAAGTAAAAAAGTGTTGAAGTAATAGTAAAAGAAAAAAATGATTTATGATAAAGTTGTAAAAGATCAAAAGCATAAGAGTAAAAGGTGTACAAAAATTAAATAGTAAAATTGTGTCGTAACCAAAATTTAATAAATAATAATATATAGTAAATTATACCCCTTTTTCGAATTCACACCCTTCCAATTTATAAGCTCTAAAGAACATCAACGTCCCTCTGGTTTGCTTGAACAACCAGAGAAGTACTGGTGTGGAAGTGGGAGAACATCGCTATGGATCTCATCACTAAATTGCCACCCACTTCTAGAGGTCATGATGCCATTTGCGTAATCAATAACCGTTTGACTATGTCAGCACACTTTTTGCCGATTCGTGAGGATTCCTCTACTGACAAACTTGCTAAGATTTATATCAGTGAGATTTTATCAAGTCATGGTATTCCTTTGAACATCATAACAGATCGTGACATTTGTTTCTCATTTTGTTTTTGGAAAACCATGCAATCCGCCATGGGATTATTATTTAATATAATCCTTATTACAATAAAGGATTTCAATTAATATCAGATGTTATTTTCTCATTTAATCTATAATTAATGTAAATCTCATATATTATTAAATATATATTAGATTAATAATTACTTGTGTTAAGATCACTTATATATATTATGAAATTTATATTATTATTAATTGTTGGACGTTCAAAAAAATATTATTATTAATTAATAATAAAAATATTTATTAGTAAAGATAAAGATAATATTAATATAGAGTAAGGGGCTGTTTGTTTACCTTTTAATGAGACTCTTAATGGTTCAGACATTTTACTTGTTCAGCAGTTAATGATTCAGACTGTTTGTTTCGTGAGCAAATGTCTGAATCATTAAGACATTTGCCTCTGAATGGTTAAGCATTCATACTGAGTCTGAATGGTTAAGACCTCTAATCTTAATTGGTCAGACATTTGCCTCTGAACGATTAAGCATAATACTAGCTCTTAATGGTTCAGATCTCTTACTGGTTCAGCACTTAATGATTCAGACCTCTTACTAGTTCAGCACTTAACCATTTAGAACTTATCAAACAGCCCCTAAAACTATTAAAGTGTCGTTACATTTATTAGTAAAGATAGACGCTCCATACAAAACCTCATATATAAAAAAAGTCTCCATGTATAAAAAAAAATTAAATAAAAAACTATTGGGTTTGCTCTAGAAAAACATATTAATCAACTTGGAACGATCCGTTTTAAACCGTTTTAAGTTTCATTCTCAAGTGTTTGATGCAATTTTTTCAACTACTATTTTGGATTATGTATTCAACCGTTTTAAGTTACACGTTTGAGACAGTATTAGTAATATTAGTCCCATATTCATTATAAAAATGTCTCATACCCGCTCCATACTCGTTGGTAGAGGCGTACAAACAAATAACGGTTTGGGTTGGCCAACAAAACGTCAAAACCGGGTTCAGTCTCAAACCGGTTTGGGTTTTGTCGGTTTGTTAATCGGTTTCTTAGCGGTTTAGTTCAAGTTTAACCGGTTTCAAAGGTACGATTAGCGGTTTAGTCACTAAATTAATAGGGTACGATCACTTTATTGTTAATCAGGGTACGATTACTTTATTGTTAAAGGGCAAAGGAAAAGAAAAATAAAATGTTTACGAGTATAATTCAGGTAAAGGAGTATATATGTTGTGGATAGTTGGTGTTCCAATTAATTGGGTTAGGTATCTCTTAATTTATTTTATACTTATCCTGAAATGTGATATGATACTCGGTCACATACCTAAATAGCCAGTCTTGAATGTTGTGAACTTCGAGTTTGCTGTGGAGATCGGTGTTTGTTTGCATACGCAGTCTCGTATAGTTGCAAAATCTAATATAAGAGAACTATATATTAATCAAATGCATCATATATGTAATGTACTTCTTCATTTGATTTATTATCCTATGTACTATTTATCTAGAATGGTTTATTATATTTATTGATTTATCTAGAACTAGTTGAATTACCCGCGCTTAGCCGTAGGTTTTCATTCAGTATCGATTTGGTTTGTTACGGTATTGGCTCAGTTTGTTACACATTATTAGTATGATACCAGCACTCGATATAGCAACCGAAAGATATGTGTCCACGTTGATATTGACACCTCTTTTATATCAGTTGGAAAAATCGTAAAAAATGAATGTCGGTACGGTATAGTTATCGTACCAATGTTGTTTTGCACATCAAGAAAACCACTAAAAACGAATGCAACACCGGTATTGATGTAGTTCAAACGATATCAGTACAATTTTCACAACAAATAACAAAACAATAAACTATAGTTGACACCATTCAAATAAATTTTTAGTTGAATGGAAGATAAAAATAAGCACGTGATAATATCTATATATTCGAAATTATAAAACAATATACTATATCACCAAAATGACAATGTAATTTTTATGACATATACGCTCTTCGATCACTTATACGTTACTACTCACAACTTAATTTTAGATAAAATTTATATCGGAACGTAGATAAAAATAAGTCTGTCACAACGGCATACTCAAAATTTATATAAATCATTTTTAATAACTATAAGCAAAAAAACAGAATATGCTTAAAATTAACTATAACAATAAAATGTTATAATAAAAGAAGTTTACCAACCGTTTAAATAAGATATATAGGCCAAGAGGTTATCAATGACAATTCTAGAAACATTAGGTAAAAATGTATGAATGATGAAAGCATAAGGACCCAGTAGTAAAAGAAGAGAGAAGAAGACAAAACCGACTTAGGGTTTTAATCTTATATATATAGAATAAAGATTTATTATATTTATTGGAGTTTTGGTACGGACACTAAGATACGTCATCGGTGGAAAAAAAGAAGTTGACACTAGAAAAATGTCAAAAAACAACTTTCACAAACATTTGGAAACCCCACATGTACGTACACTAAGATAGTGTCATCGGTGGAAAAAAATTAAGTTGACACTAGAAAAATGTCAAAAAACAACTTTCACAAGGAATTCGAAACCCCACCTTGATGAACACTTCTAAATATAAAACACACACAATAATTAAAAACTAGTCAATAGCCCCCCGCATTGTGGAGGGGTGGCATAAAACCATGCTATCAGCATTGCAGAGAGGGGGTGTAAAACAATGCTAAGTAGCAATCGAACGACAATTAACATAATATAAGAATACGAATTATAACACCAAGTGATTCACGTAACATGACACATAGACGAAGTAGAAATTATATGACACATATTAGAAAATCGAGTGGGTAAATAACCCTGACGGATCAAATGTGACCACTAAACACCGTACTAAGTAACCACCGAACGACGATCATATCCGAGAAAAGCCTAACGAAAAGCTAATAAAAAAGACTACACTCATTTTAACTTTTGTGGAAAAGTTATAAAAATCCAAAGTTTTATAATAAAAATAAAAAACATTAAAGTTCAAAAAAAAAAAAAAAAATAGAAAACCAACAATCTCACAAAAGATAAAAAAGACACTATTCCTCATATTATACTATATATTAAACTAGTTTTTGCTCCGCCCGCGTTGCGGGACAATAAGTCGAATATTGCTCTCTCATAACATGAATGTCTGTACAGAGGGCAAAATCGTAAATTATATTTTGAACTGGAGGCGAAATCATAATTTTAAACTGAGAGCAAAATCATACTTTTGAACTAGCGGGAAAAACATAATTTTATTTTAAGCTGTTGGCAAAAAGTAATTTTGAGCTGAGTGCAGAATCGTAATTTTGAGCTAGAGGAAAAAACAACATATTATTTTGAACTGGGAGCAAAAACATAATTTTAAACGGAGGGCGAAAACGTAATTTTAAACTGGGAACAAAATTAAAAATGAGTTTTTGAACCGAGGGCAAAAGCGTAATTTTTAGCTAGAGGCAAAAATATAATTTTTTTTTAGCTGGTGGCAAAAACGTAATTTTAAACAAATGACGAAAGCGTAATTTTATACTGGATATAAAATTAAATTAAAAATGAATTGTTATAATAGAAGAGTGTCCCAAGCTTGTAAATGTATATGTTGGAAATGCCATGGTAAGTTTAGTAATGAAAAAATCTTTAGTCACATGGGTAAAAAAGTCAATTTAAAGAGAATATACAAATATCCTCTCTTTTGAATATAATTACATGAATGCCACCATGTATTGTGAATACTGTATCATATGCTTCTGTAATTAATCAAATTTATATAATATATTTTTTTAACATGTTTTATTGTATTAATATGAACTTTAATAATTTAACGTAATTTTTTTTAAAGTAAAGTTTACTAATACGGTTCAAATTATAATGCACTTTATTAAATTAAAACTTTCAACATTGGTTAATTAACATACTTATATCTAAAGTAAAAGAACACTACTAAAGTTATGGTTACTAAATTTTTTTAAACAAAATACCACATGAGTCGTGTTATCTTAAACCTAAAGCAAAAAACAACGTGTAGAGATATCATCTTAGTTGTTAATGTTACTTGGTTATATTTAAATAGTTTCCTGTACTCTTTGAATGTCTATTTTTTTTATATTATATAAATTTTGTTTTGCAACTGGTCATTGTTATATAGAACAAGTTGGTTTTTATGTCTTTTAATAGTTTTAAAGAAACCGGTATTTACCATTTGGTTCGTATGTAAATTTCTCGCCGCAACGCACGTCAGGAAAATCCTAGTATGTTATGAATTAATAAAACATATATACGAATAACAAAGGCGGAGGCGGGCAAATTAACTAAGCACGAAAAAGCTTGCCACGAAAATCAGCATGTGTTCGTCTCGTTCGCTTTCGATACCTTTGGCGCTCTCGCCCCTGACGCGGTGCGGTTCCTCAAGCGGGTTCAGCAGGTGGTAAGTAGTACCACCGCGCATGTTAAGGGGCAGAATTTTGTGTTTCGCAGGGTAGGATTTGCTATTCAAAAGGGATAGCGGCGCAGCTTGTTGGCCGTGTAGCTGCCATTAGTGTGTAATCTTCTATGTTATTAACTGGTTACGATATATTTATCACTAAAAAAAATAAGTAGATAAAATAAAACATTTTTTTTTTTTTTTTGTAAATATGATTGTTAATCATATAAAAAGTGACGTTATATATTTCGTTCACACCGTCCTAAAACACAATTAACACAATTCTAAACGGTAGATTTTATTATTGTTTGAGTGTGAGTGTCTTGAGTGTGGGTCCCAATTCACCCCACACAAATACATGCAATTTACATTGTACTAACAATCCGTACTCACCTTTATTCTTTTTGTAGTAACAACCTCATTCCCACAATCATCAATCACCATGGCATCTTCATCGACTGGAGAGAGAAAGTTCTCAGCCTTGCTGAAGACGGCAAAAGAAGCCTGGAAGTTGTACGACAGCTGGTCTACCCACCGCAACTACCAGCACCACGCTCCTCCACCCCAGCCACCGACTCCCATTCCTCCCCCTACCCAATGCCGAGACAAAACAGTCTCTTCACCCACCTGATTGTAGGAACCATTCGCGTAATAAAATAAAATAAACAAATTTTATTCACTGATTACAATACAAAGAAAGCTGGAAAAACAAATACTATTACAACTGAAATAAACAAATACAAGAAAGGGGTAGAAGCAGAATGACTAAGGCACGTGTTCAACACGCTTCCCTTAAAACAAATTCCGAGTCACCCAAGAGTACTCGTTTTGTTTCCCAGGGTACAACAGCCGGAGCAGCGTACTGCCGGAGATGGCCTACAACCCGATGGCTACCTTCAAGAATGCTGAAGAAAATCAGAACTGTAGAGAGAAGGTTAGAGTTGCTGTTGTGTTGCTAGTGTCTTTTGCAGCTTGGTAAGGACTTGTATTTATACAGCTCCTAAGTCGAAACAGTCAAAAAGAATTAAGGAGAGGTTTAAATTGCATTAAATGCCTCGAACCTGCACGCCACTTTACCACTTGGTCCTTGCAGCCTATGTGATCCATCACGCGCACGTGGTAAAAAATACAAAGGCGGCTCTCAAGCGGCTCGCGGCGATGCGAGCGTGCGAAGTGCAAAGTGCTTTTGTAATTATATGTATTGTGAATACTGAATCATATGCTTTTGTAATTAATAAAATTTATATAATATATTTTTTAACATGTTTGATTGTATTAATATGAACTTTAATAATTTAACATAATTTTTTTAAAGTAAAGTTTACTAATACGGTTCAAATTATAATGCACTTTATTAAATTAAATCTTTCAACATTGGTTAATTAACATACTTATATCTAAAGTAAAAGAACACTACTAAAGTTATGGTTACTAAATTTTTTTAAACAAGATACCACATGAGTCGTGTTATCTTAAACCTAAAGCAAAAAATAACGTGTAGAGATATCATCTTGGTTGTTAATGTTACTTGGTTATATTTAAATAGTTTCCTGTACTCTTTGAATGTCTATTTTTTTGATATTATATAAATTTTGTTTTGCAACTGGTCATTGTTATATAGAACAAGTTGGTTTTTATGTCTTTTAATAGTTTGAAAGAAACCGGTATTTACCATTTGGTTCGTATGTAAATTTCTCGCCGCAACTCACGTCAGGAAAATCCTAGTATGTTATGAATTAATAAAACATATATATGAATAACAAAGGCGGAGGCGGGAAAAGTAACTAAGCACGAAAAAGCTTGCCTCGAAAATCAGCATGTGTTCATCCCGTTCGCTTTCGATACCTTTGGCGTTCTCGCCCCTGACGCGGTGCGGTTCCTCAAGCGGGTTCAGTAGGTGGTAAGTAGTACCACCGCGCATGTTAAGGGGCAGAATTTTGTGTTTAGCAGGGTAGGATTTGCTATTCAAAAGGGGGTTGCGGCGCAGCTTGTTGGCCGTCTACCTGCCATTAGTGTGTTATCTTATCTGTTATTAACTGGTTATGATATTTTTATCACTAAAAAAAATAAGTAGATAAAATAAAACATTTTCTTTTGTTTTGTAAATATGATTGTTAATCATATAAAAAGTGACGTTATATATTTCGTTCACACCGTCCTAAAACACAATTAACACAATTCTAAACCGTAGATTTTATTATTGTTTCAGTGTGAGTGCCTTGAGTGTGGTCCCAATTCACCCCACACAAATACATGCAATTTATATTGTACTAACAATCCGTACTCACCTTTATTCTTTTTGTAGTAACAACCTCATTCCCACAATCATCAATCACCATGGCATCTTCATCGACTGGAGAGAGAAAGTTCTCAGCCTTGCTGAAGACGGCAAAAGAAGCCTAGAAGTTGTACGACAGGTGGTCTACCCACCGCAACTACCAGCACCACGCTCCTCCACCCCAGCCACCGACTCCCATTCCTCCCCCTACCCAATGCCGAGACAAAACAGCCTCTTCACCCTTGTATGAACCGTTCGCGTAATAAAATAAAATAAACAAATTTTATTCACTGATTACAATACAAAGAAAGCTGGAAAAACAAATACTATTACAACTGAAATAAACAAATACAAGAAAGGGGTAGAAGCAGAATGGCTGAGGCACGTGTTCAACACGCTTCCCTTAAAACAAATTTCGAGTCTCCCAAGAGTACTCGTTTTGTTTCCCAGGGTACAACAGCCGGAGCAGCATACTGCCGGAGATGGCCTACAACCCGATGGCTACCTTGAAGAATGCTGAAGAAAATCAGAACTGTAGAGAGAAAGTTAGAGTTGCTGGTGTCTTTTGCAGCTGGGTATGGAGTTGTATTTATACAGCTCCTAAGTCGAAACAGTCAAAAGGAATTAAGGAGAGGTTTAAATTGCATTAAACGCCTCGAACCTGCACGCCACTTTACCACTTGGTCCTTGAAGCCTATGTGATCCACCACGCGCACGTGGTCAAAAATACAAAGGCGGATCTCAAGCGGCTCGCGGCGATGCGAGCATGCGAAGTGCAAAGTGCTTTTGTAATTATATGTATTGCGAATACTGAATCATATGCTTTTGTAATTAATAAAATTTATATAATATATTTTTTAACATGTTTGATTGTATTAATATGAACTTTAATAATTTAACATAACTAGGAATGAGACCCGCCGCAATGCGGCGGGGATTCTTTAGTTATAACTAAGTCGATCTACGACCCGCACGTTATGTTGAACCTGTCAAACGGGGGAAAAAGACGATGTAAAAACGTTCACCTACACACACACACGTTGCGTCTTGTTAACACGCAAAATTTAGAACGAAACGCAAAAACGTTAAACCAAAGACGCACGTTGCGATGTGTTAAGTCACAAAATTTAGAACCAAGCATAAAGCGAAAAATTTGCGTAAAATGAAAACTATAAAGGACCAAAGTTGAATGTAAAAAAAGTTATGAGGATAGAATGCAAAAGATAAAAAGTTTTGAGTAAGTAAACAAACAAATGGTTTTGGGTTAAAAGTAATTTATGAAATACTTTTGGGTAAAAAGTAAGAAAAATCATTTTTTTTGAAAACCCCCAAAGCCAACGTTACGACAACCATATGCATAACCATTTTTTCTTTGAAAAACCCCCAAAGCACAACCCGCGGTGCGGCGGGGCATAAAACGGTGTTAAAAAACGTCATCGACCACCAAGACTGACTCGACCTAGGATATGCGTGTTGCGACGAACCTGTCAAACATGAAAAAATAGAGGTAAAAACGTTGAACCACACATGCACGTTGCGTCGTATTAACTTAAAAAAATTAGAACTATACGCAAAACGAAAATTTGCGAAAGATGAAATGTATAAGTAACAAAAGTTGTGAAGTTAAATTGCAAATAATTAAAAGTTTTGGGTTAAAGTTAAAAAAACCAATTATGTAGGGTTAAAATAGAAAAGGTAAAAACCTTTTGGGTTAAATGTAAAAATTCAAGTTTTTTTTTTTTGAAAAATGCCCTAAGCACAAGTTACAACCTATAGAAGCATATAGTGGTTGCTTCTTTATATATGGTTTAATTTTTTTAAAGTAAAGTTTACTAATACCGTTCAAATTATAATGCACTTTATTAAATTAAAACTTTCAACATTGGTTAGTTAACATACTTATATCTAAAGTAAAAGAACACTACTAAAGTTATGGTTACTAAATTTTTTTAAACAAGATACCACATGAGTCGTGTTATCTTAAACCTAAAGCAAAAAATAACGTGTAGAGATATCATCTTGGTTGTTAATGTTAATTGGTTATATTTAAATAGTTTCCTGTACTCTTTGAATGTCTATTTTTTTTATATTATATAAATTTTGTTTTGCAACTGGTCATTGTTATATAGAACAAGTTGGTTTTTATGTCTTTTAATAGTTTTAAAGAAACCGGTATTTACCATTTGGTTCGTATGTAAATTTCTCGCCGCAACGCACGTCAGGAAAATCCTAGTATGTTATGAATTAATAAAACATATATATGAATAACAAAGGCGGAGGCGGGCAAAGTAACTAAGCACGAAAAAGCTTGCCTCGAAAATCAGCATGTGTTCGTCCCGTTCGCTTTCGATACCTTTGGCGCTCTCGCCCCTGACGCGGTGCGGTTCCTCAAGCGGGTTCAGCAGGTGGTAAGTAGTACCACCGCGCATGTTAAGGGGCAGAATTTTGTGTTTAGCAGGGTAGGATTTGCTATTCAAAAGGGGGTAGCGGCGCAGCTTGTAGGCCGTCTACCTGCCATTAGTGTGCAATCTTCTCTGTTATTAACTGGTTATGATATATTTATCACTAAAAAAAATAAGTAGATAAAATAAAACATTTTCTTTTGTTTTGTAAATATGATTGTTAATCATATAAAAAGTGACGTTATATATTTCGTTCACACCGTCCTAAAACACAATTAACACAATTCTAAACGTTTGATTTTATTATTGTTTCAGTGTGAGTGCCTTGAGTGTGGGTCCCAATTCACCCCACACAAATACATGCAATTTACACTGTACTAACAATCCGTACTCACCTTTATTCTTTTTGTAGTAACAACCTCATTCCCACAATCATCAATCACCATGGCATCTTCATCGACTGGAGAGAGAAAGTTCTCAGCCTTGCTGAAGACGGCAAAAGAAGCCTGGAAGTTGTACGACAGGTGGTCTACCCACCGCAACTACCAATAAAATAAAATAAACAAATTTTATTCACTGATTACAATAAAAAGAAAGCTGGAAAAACAAATACTATTACAACTGAAATAAACAAATACAAGAAAGGGGTAGAAGCAGAATGACTGAGGCACGTGTTCAACACGCTTCTCTTAAAACAAATTCCGAGTCTCCCAAGAGTACTCGTTTTGTTTCCCAGGGTACAACAGCCGGAGCAGCGTACTGCCGGAGATGGCCTACAACCCGATGGCTACCTTGAAGAATGCTGAAGAAAATCAGAACTGTAGAGAGAAAGTTAGAGTTGATGTTGTGTTGCTGGTGTCTTCTGCAGCTGGGTATGGAGCTGTATTTATACAGCTCCTAAGTCGAAACATTCATAAGGAATTAAGGAGAGTTTTAAATTGCATTAAACGCCTCGAACCTGCACGCCACTTTACCACTTGGTCCTTGTAGCCTATGTGATCCACCACGCGCACGTGGTCAAAAATACAAAGGCGGCTCTCAAGCGGCTCACGGCGATGCGAGCGTGCAAAGTGCAAAGTGCTTTTGTAATTATATGTATTGTGAATACTGAATCATATGCTTTTGTAATTAATCAAATTTATACAATATATTTTTTAACATGTTTTATTGTATTAATATGAACTTTAATAATTTAACAAAAAAAATTTTTAAGTAAAGTTTACTAATACGGTTCAAATTATGAGTAGGGTTCGCACGGAAAATGTGTTTTTCCTAGAAAGTCTAGGAAGCGATCTGGTCCATCCGATTGGTGTGTTTAAGGGTTGAGATTAAATCAATGGCAATCTTGTAATATTTGAGTTATATAATTAGAGACTTTTAATATAGTGAGGGTATTTTGGTAATTGGAAGTGTTTTAAATAAGTCAAGAAACTGCCATATCAATAACCAATCCCTAAATTCATGCAATTTCCCCTCTTTCTCTCTCTCTTTCTCTCTCTCTCTCTCCCTCTCTAAACCGATCTCTTTCCCCTTGCTGCTGGCGACGCAAAACAGGACCCCAAGAGCATTCAGATTTCGGTTCCAAGGCTTGTTCATACCCCTTTTCTTCACTAGGTATTCATATCTTGTGTTGTGATTAAAGTTCTTGAAGTGCATATACGTTTTCGGTCATAATCTGCTTGTAACTTGGCTGCGTTTTTTCTGTTTTAATTGATGATTGTAGAGAGGCTTGTACCGCTATTTCTGAGTCGTTCTTGATAAATGGAAGGATTACCAGCATGGATGGTAAAACACGGCGTCAAGAAATCTGCTTGCTGTTAAAACACAACGTCAAGAAATCTGCTTGCTGTTAAAACACAATGTCAAGAATTCTCCAGCAATCTGCTTGCTGTAAAAACACAGCGTCAATAAATCTGCTTGCTGTTAAAACACAATGTCCAGAATCCTCCAGCAATCTGCTTGCTGTTAAAACACAGCGTCAAGAATCTGCTTGCTGTTAAAACACAGTGTCAAGAAATCTGCTTGCTGTTAAAACACAGCGTCAAGAATCTGCTTGCTGTTAAAACACAATGGCCTACTTGCTGTTCAAAACACAATGTCAAGAAATCTGCTTGCTGTTAAAACACAAAATCAAGAATCCTCCAGCAAATCTGCTGACTTAAAACACAATCAGATTTGTTAAACTCCAGTATAAAAACAAACTATTGTAAAACACATTATGATGTAATGTAATCATCAAAAAACACAATGTGATGTAATGTGACATAGACAACAACATAAAACACATTCAGAGTGTTAAAATGCAAAAGAACTGTTAAAACACAAGCTGATTATATATTGACTTCAGAGTGTTAAAACACATTGACTTCAACCTCTCTGACTGGTAAAACACATCACCAAGACATGCTGATAGTTTTTCCAGATAAACACATTGACTTCCAGATTTGAATTCGAAACAACAAAAATTCCGAAAATCATGGAATGTTAGTTAATGAAAAATAAATTCCAAAAATAAAATTAAAATGTGAAATTACATAGTTGCCCTTTTAGTTAAAATAACTCAATGCCACATGTCCAATTCTCATTGCTTCCTAGACTTTCTAGGAAAAATACACTTTCTACCCAACTCCTACTCTCAAATTATAATGCACTTTATTAAATTAAAACTTTCAACATTGGTTAATTAACATACTTATATCTAAAGTAAAAGAACACTACTAAAGTTATGGTTACTAAATTTTTTTAAACAAGATACCACATGAGTCAGGTTATCTTAAACCTAAAGCAAAAAATAATGTGTAGAGATATCATCTTGGTTGTTAATGTTACTTGGTTATATTTAAACAGTTTCCCGTACTCTTTGAATGTCTATTTTTTTATATTATATAAATTTTGTTTTGCAACTGGTCATTGTTATATAGAACAAGTTGGTTTTTATGTCTTTTAATAGTTTAAAAGAAACCGGTATTTACCATTTGGTTCTTATGTAAATTTCTCACCGCAACGCACGTCAGGAAAATCCTAGTATGTTATGAATTAATAAAACATATATATGAATAACAAAGGCGGAGGCGGGCAAAGTAACTAAGCACGAAAAAGCTTGCCTCGAAAATCAGCATGTGTTCGTCCCGTTCGCTTTCGATACCTTTGGCGCTCTCGCCCCTGACGCGGTGCGGTTCCTCAAGCGGGTTCAGCAGGTGGTAAGTAGTAACACCGCGCATGTTAAGGGGCAGAATTTTGTGTTTAGCAGGGTAGGATTTGCTATTCAAAAGGGGGTAGCGGCGCAGCTTGTTGGTCGTCTACTTGCCATTAGTGTATAATCTTCTCTGTTATTAACTGGTTATGATATATTTATCACTAAAAAAAATAAGTAGATAAAATAAAACATTTTCTTTTGTTTTGTAAATATGATTGTTAATCATATAAAAAGTGGCGTTATATATTTCGTTCACACCGTCCTAAAACACAATTAACACAATTCTAAACGGTAGATTTTATTATTGTTTGAGTGTGAGTGCCTTGAGTGTGGGTCCCAATTCACCCCACACAAATACATGCAATTTACATTGTACTAACAATCCGTACTCGCCTTTATTCTTTTTGTAGTAACAACCTCATTCCCACAATCATCAATCACCATGGCATCTTCATCGACTGGAGAGAGAAAGTTCTCAGCCTTGCTGAAGACGGCAAAAGAAGCCTGGAAGTTGTACGACAGGTGGTCTACCCACCGCAACTACCAGCACCATGCTCCTCCCCCTACCAAATGCCGAGACAAAACAGCCTCTTCACCCACCTGATTGTAAGAACTGTTCGCGTAATAAAATAAAATAAACAAATTTTATTCACTGATTACAATACAAAGAAAGCTGGAAAAACAAATACTATTACAACTGAAATAAACAAATACAAGAAAGGGGTAGAAGCAGAATGACTGAGGCACGTGTTCAACACGCTTCCCTTAAAACAAATTCTGAGTCTCACAAGAGTACTCGTTTTGTTTCCCAGGGTACAACAGCCGGAGCAACGTACTGCCGGAGATGGCCTACAACCCGAAGGCTACCTTAAAGAATGCTGAAGAAAATCAGAACTGTAGAGAGAAAGTTAGAGTTGATGTTGTGTTGTTGGTGTCTTCTGCAGCTGGATAGGGGGCTGTATTTATACAGCTCCTAAGTCAAAACAGTCAAAAGGAGTTAAGGAGATGTTTAAATTGCATTAAACGCCTCAAACCTGCACGCCACTTTACCACTTGGTCCTTGCATCCTATGTGATCCACCACGCGCACGTGGTCAAAAATACAAAGGCGGCTCTCAAGCGGCTCGCGGCGATGCGAGCATGCGAAGTGCAAAGTGCTTTTGTAATTATATGTATTGTGAATACTGAATCATATGCTTTTGTAATTAATCAAATTTATATAATATATTTTTTAACATGTTTTATTGTATTAATATGAACTTTAATAATTTTACATAATATTTTTTAAAGCATGATTCCTTCGTTTCGTGTGTTGTGTGTGTTTTCGGTTCTGGTCCATGGGCTTGTACAAGGATGCAAATGGCATCTTCGTGCAAGTAAACATAAATGTAGTGGATCCTTTGAAATCACAAAGCATGTCGGTCCACAAACGTGTTTGCATCATAAGATTACTCAAGATAATCGAAATTAAGATGCAATCTTGATTTCTCAAGAAATCTAACATCTTATAAAAGAACATCTTTCTATTAGTATTGCTTCTTTAAGAGCCAAAATAATTGATAAATTTGGCTATACTCCTTCATACAAGAAGGGTTGGGTAGGAAAAGAGAAGGCAAATAAACAAGTCTTTAGGAATTGGGAAGAATCTTATACTATTTTACCAAAATTTCTACATGCACTACAAAAATTCAATCCAGGTACAGGTACTATTGTTGAATCGTGGCTTATGGGAAAGGCTTATGTAGATCAAGTAGAATTTAGACGTGTGTTTTGGGTATTTGATCCTTCTATCAATGGATTTAAGCATTATTGGCTTGTGATTAACATTGATGCCACACATTTGTATGGTAAGTATAAAGGCAAGAAGATGATTGCAATGGGAGTTGATGGTAATAATCAATTTTTTATGCTTGCATTTGCAATTATGGAAGATGAATCTTACGCTAGTTGGAATTGGTTTCTTTCTCATGTAAAGAAACATGTGGTGAACGATAGTGAAGGGTTATGTTTAATATCAGATCGTCATGCTGGAATCTTAAAGGTGGTTAATGAGTAAGGATCTCCTTGGTTAGAGGCACGTTGTTTTCATAGGTATTGTTTATTAAATTTCATAGTAATGGTTTTAGTTTATTTTTCATGTCAATAATATCCATCATGTTGATTTTCCATAGGTACTGCTTAAGGCATTTTATCAATATTTTTTTATAAGTTCCGCAACTCAAAATTGAAAGCTCATCGTGCTAGGAGTCATAATCAAATATAGAATTTCAACTCAATCATGGAAGAAATTGGACAATAAATCCACAAGCTCACAAGTGGCTCGAGGAACACACACTTGATAAATGGACACTTGCACATGACGGTGGAAAGTGATACGGGTTGCTCACTATGAATTTGTCAGAGATTTTTAATAGTGTACTTAAAGGTGTTCGTTTTTACCACTCACAACTTGTGTTCAACATACATTTTATAGATTGGTTCACTATTTTAGGAAGGCTCAAGTACTTTCTCAGTATCGAAGTTCTAAGATCTAAACAAGGGATTTTTATATGTCAAAAGAAGTATATCCTCGATGTTCTAGCTAATAAAATATGGATGGTCGATTGCAAGCCAGCTGATACTCCAATGATTACTAACTAGAAACTTTACATCGAAGAAGGAGCAGAATTAGCAGACAGAGAAAGATATCAACGGTTGGTGGGTAAACTTATATATCTCTCACACACTCGACCAAACATTGCTTATGCAGTCGGGGTGGTTAGTCAATTTATGAACCAAACTCAAGTTGCTCATATGGACGCGATATCGAGGATTATGAGATATCTCAAAGGGACTGCGAGACATGGGGTTCTCTTCCAATCGAACTAACACCTAAAGGTCCAAGCATATATTGATGCAGACTAGGCTGGAGATAAAGGAGATAGAAGATCAACACCGGGATACCTTACCTTGGTAGGAGGAAATCTAGTCACATGGAGGAGCAAGAAACAAAAAGTTGTTGCTTTATCTAGCGCTGATGCAGAATCCCGTGGAATCGCACGAGGTCTAGCAGAAGTTCTATGGATACGCAAACTCCTGAATGAAATCAGATTCCTTCAAACTGAAGCAAGTATGATCATGTGTGATAACAAAGCTACTATACAAATCTTTGAAAATCCCGTTCAACACAATCGTACAAAACATGTGGAAGTTGACAGACACTTCATTAAAGAAAAACTCATAGCAGGGGTTATAGAGCTTCCCTTCGTTAAATTAAAGGAACAATTAGCAGATATATTAACCAAGGCCATCAACAGGAGAATCTTTAAGCAAGTTAACTATTACAAACCCCACTACTCAACTTGAGGGGGAGTGTTAGAAGATATTCAAGGATCAGAAATCTTTCATCATTTCTGTGTGTGCTACCATCTTTCTCCGATGTTAAGGACCGTTAGTCCCATATCTTTTTCTTTCCCTTGATTATTTTGTTTCTTTTCTTATCAATTGTATCCCTCTATTTAGATAGGCTGGCCCCTTCTTTGTAATATACAGAAAAAACACAATCAATATCTAAAAACCTTTTATTTCAATATTTCAATTGTTCACAATACTGGAATCTTAGAGGGGGTTAATGAGTAAGGATCTCCTTGGTTAGAGCCACACGGTTTTTATAGGTATCGTTTATTAAAATTTCCTCATAATGGTTTTAGCTTATTTTTCATGTCAATAATATCCATCATATTGATTTTCCATAGGTACTGCTTAATGCATTTTATCAACGATTTTATTGATAAGTTCCGCAACTCAAAATTGGAAGCTTTAGCTTATCGTGTTGGGAGTCATAATCAAATAAGGAAGTTCAACTCAATCATGGAAGAAATTGGGACAATATATCCACAAGCTCACAAGTGGCTCGAGGAACACACACTTGATAAATGGACACTTGCATATGACGATGGAAAGCGATATGGCTTGCTCACTACGAATTTGTTAGAGAGTTTTAATAGTGTACTTATTTTACCACTCACAACCTGTGTTCAACTTACATTTTATAGACTGGTTCCCTATTTTGATCTGAGACGTCCTATGGGATCTAATGCTCAAGCTAATGTGTATACTCCTCATGTTGCGGCAAAACAAGCAGCTTTAATGTCAAAAGCCGGTGCACATTCTTTGAGATATTTTAACCTGCAGAAAGGAATATTTGAGGTGATAACTCAAAAGGGTAAAATGTTCAAGTAGTTAATTTGGAAGCAAAAACTTGCACGTGTGTTAAGTGGGAGATATTTAAGTATCCGTGTTCACATGTGTTGAATGCATGCGCTAAACTTTCTTTAAACACTTGGAAACATGTCAACAAATGCTACTCAATTGTGGATTACTGTGCTACTTGGGTAATCCGAGTTTTCCCCAATTCCTCATGAAGCATATTGGCCACACACATCATCTAATATAGAATTACGCAATTCAGATCTAAAACGGGATAAAAAGGGTCGTCCTCGTTTAAGAAGGGTACAAAATGCAATGGACATCAAAGAAGTGAAAAAAACTAATCTTTGTGGAATTTGTAGAGAACCTGGTCATAATCGGGCATGATGTCCTTCTAAGCCTAGAAGAATGGATGCCTAAGCCAATTGAGTTGTTTTGATATAGTATTTGATGTTGAGACCGCTAGCAAGTTGACTTTATTTCACATAATTCTTTTTAGAGTTAAATGTCATTTTAGTCCATGTGGTTTGGTCATTTTGTCAGTATAGTTAAAAGGTTTTGATGAAACACTGGTTAACACCTGAAGTGAAACTAGCCTGTTCGTCTCTTTTGTGGGGTTCAATCTCCTTTGTCACTCGCCAAATGATGGGTCCTGCAAAACAGTAACACCGTTAGCTCGTTAAGAGGGGAATATGGGGGTTTCCCTCTTAACCGGGCTCCAGCGTGAGAATAAGTTCTGTTCTGAGGAGGTAAAACAGTGTGTGTTAAGAGTGAGAGGGTGGAGGATAGGATGGATTAACCTAAATGATGAAGGGTCCTATTTATAGCCGGAGGGTGAGAGAGGGGGGAGCAACCTTACCAGCTGTTATAGGGTGCCAGCTGTCCGACCAAGGGAATATCCTCTTGGTCTCCTCTACTGTGGTCAGTGTAGTGGTACACGTGGCGCGCCTATGTTTGTCCATGCTGGAGACGTCGTACTGGTACTGTCGGTCTGCTCCTTGATTTGCTGCAGGTCTACATGGCGCTCGATGACTGGTGACACGTGTCGTCCTTTCTGTCAGAAAGAGCATCTTTGGTGCCACCTTGACGTCTTCCAGAAGCTTCTAGAAGCTTCTGGATTCGCTTGTTGATGTAGGCGCCATGTCGGATGCTGAAGTTGTGTGGTCCTTGCCATGTGGGCAAGGAATTGGGACCATACCTCTTCAAGTCCCCCCAGTCCAGTGTGCCTTCTAGTTGAGTTGATCGTCTAGGAGGGATTCTGGACTTATAAGGGAAAGTGGTTGTTGGTGTTGTCGGAATACGTTTTATTTTGCACGGTTTACCGTAATAGTAGCATCACGCGTGGCGTGTTGGTAAGTTTGAAAATTTGAGCCAACTGGACGCGTGGCGCATGGCGTATTGGTAACTTTGTAGAGTTGAACCAACTGGACGCGTGGTGCATGGCATATTGGTAACTTTGTCGAGTTGAACCAACTGGACGCGTGGCGCGTGTCGTATTGGTACTTTATAAAGTTGAGCCAACTGGACGCGTGGCGCACGGGGTCTTGGTAACTTGGTAAAGTTGAGCGAATTGGACGCGTGGCGCATGGCGTATTGGTACTTTATAAAGTTGAGCCAATTGGACGCGTGGCGCACGGGGTCTTGGTAACTTGGTAAAGTTGAGCTAATTGGACGTGTGGCGCATGGCGTATTGGTGTTTCCGTCTGAAGGAAGTTTCTTGTCACACCCCGACTTTCCACGTATCACCGGTGGGCCCGGTAGGGGAGTATCGTGACGTGGTTGGCAACATATTAGTCAAACAACACAATATTTAAATGCACAGCGGAAGAAAATGAAAGATATATTTCAACTGAATAAAATATTGTAATATCAAGTATCACAACAGTCGAAAGTTTATCCACAGGTGGATTAAAAATAAATAGGAAACAGTAGTTCAACAGACGTTAGGCATCTTAAGCTTGCGAGACTCTTTATTGATGCTAAGGAGAAATCCAGCCTATTACGATTAGTACCTGCATTTAATTTTTTTGGGAAAATACGCCAGTTTACACTGGTAAATACAATTAACCGACTCATTTTAAAAATGATTAAAAATTAATTTGGATGCACGTGGCATAAACATTTTATAACTTGGGATAATTATTTAAATATATAAACTTGTAAAAGGATTACATGTTCCTTATGCGTTTAGTAGCCCGGATCGTGCCGGGTTAAAGATCAATAGACACACCAAATTATTTATTTATGCACTGACGGGTGTACGCCTACACCCCGCGCTTAGGTCATGACCATTTCGTAAAATGATGCCAAGGATATCCGGGACATGGTCATTAACCCCCCAAAGGCGTTAAGTAAACAAAACATATTTAAACGGGTCATCTCGATAATACTTAACCACTAATCGGTTAAGGTCGAATGCCCGACCAAGCGGTATTTTATATACCGTACCCCAAGCCCGTATAAGGGAAAATAAGTTAAAAGTATTTACCTTTTCAAGTATAATTCATTAACAGCAAATGCAAGTAGCTTTTACTGGTCCTCCTATTCTGGAACGAAGGTTTATAATAACCTATTAGAATCCTAACGGGTCTTTAATTAAGCCTAAACTTAGACCGGTTAGTTTTAAAGATACGGTTCGTACGCACGATTAAGCGAAGACCGGGATAGGATGTGATTTAGACCCGACAAGTTTGAAGGCTTGCTTAATATGGGTATATTACATACATTCTGGATTTTGAGATAAAACCGATAAGGTTTGACCCGTTTCGGCTAATTTATGTAAACTAGTTACATAAACCGAACCGAACGTGCAAGAAGCGTAACGGGTAACCGTAAGAGCCATATACAGGTTTCCTAAGTTAATATGCCTTAAATATGTTGTGACATCAGTAAGATGTCTTTTATTATGCCCGAAACGAGTTTAAACACGAACTATGCCCCGTAGGGGTAGTTTGGTCATTTACAAGGTTATAAAAGAGTTTAAGTATTATCCTGAGTTACAGGTCTGATGTAATCAGCAAAAATACTCAATTTAACAAGTTATATCAGTAGGGTAAAGTATATATGTAAAATTTATCAATTATAACCAAACTATGCACCGTAGGGGCATTTTGGTAATTTCACATAAGCCGAAAAGCTCAAAACTGAACTCTGAGTTAAACAACTTTTGCTTACTGTTAAAATATTATAATTTACCTAAAATATCAGTAGATATCCACCCTTGTATGTTTAAAATAGTTTTAGTACATACAATGCGTTAAAAACGCTTAAAAAAGCGATTAGAAGCCGTTTCCGGGTTCTATATAGAAAACTGATATTTTTATTATTCTAGAAGGCTTAAAATAATTTATTTATCATATGAAATCAGTAGCAAAAGGTTTGGGGTCATAAAGATATGTAAAACTCATTTTATAGCCCGAAAGGGCAAAACCGACAATTACCGGATCAAGCCTATGGCTCTAAGTTATGCTCAGCCTAAAATTAATTAAAAATCTTCAAGAATCCCAAAATAATATATTCATCAGTGGGTAAAAAGTTGGATATCAAAAAGTAGGTTTAAGTAGGCTATACGCTAATTATGTCGTTTAATCGCTAAAAAGCTTTCTAATTACGCTAATGAGCATAACTCTCAATCTACACCTCAAACTGATGTCAAATTTTGGGTGCAAGTTTATAAATCAGTAACTAAAGTTTCTACTCTTTTATATTTTCAAAAATCACATTTTATGGTGAAAAGGGCATAATGGTCAACATATAGGCAATTAACGGAATTATGCATATTAATCGGATAACTAATGAACCATGGTGTATAATCACAGAGGGTTATACTAGCATGTAACCTGGTCCAAATAGAGCTCTAAGGCATTTCTAAAACATGCTTAAATGGGTCAGAACTGAAAGTCAAAGCAAAAGTCAAATTAAGCGACTTTCGGTTCCGAACCGGGTCTCTACTGAAAATTGTCGGGTTGAACATGTTTAGACATGTTCTTACATTCATTACCAAGTTATATAAATGATCAAACAGGTTGTATGGGTTCTACATTGCTAATTATGCATAAATTAGAAATTAAGCATTCTGTTGACTTTTTAATAACAAGTTTGACCCGACATTTGACATAGTTAGAGTGGGAATCAGAGGGTGCCCTTTTAAGGGTTTATTGCCCACATAATTACCAACTTATAACTACTTTCAATTCGACTAATCATTGGGCCATCAATGATTAATCGCTAAGTCAACTGTTAATTACGACGGTTTGACTTTTAAGCTAAAACTAAGTAAAAACTCAACTAAGAAAGGTTAAGCATACTTACTGAAGTCCTATGCACGATTAGTGATCGCTTGAGTCTGCTTTGGAGCTCCAGAAATGATCAGAAAGGCAGATGGAAGGTGTGGTTACAATGGTTGCAACAAGGGCCTTTATATAGTGCTCAAACTCACTTAGATCATTGACAACAAGTGCTAGCAATGGCCATGGATCATCAACAGATGTCCCTAAGGGCCTAGGGGTTGTTTAGGGGTCGCCCAAGATGTGGAAAATCGGATTAAAGTCGGTTACAATGCACCTACCAGACCATAACCCAAAATTTTTGGAGCAGAGGGCCCCTCGCGGCACGCGTAGACCCCCCTGGGTCCTCGCGTGGCGCGACGCTCCTTCTGATCAAATCCAACTTTTGATTTTTTATGCTTTGGTCCTTGGCTCTTGAAAACTTTGTTTCGACTTTATTTCTTGCATTTTGAACCCTCCACTTTGACTTATAAGGGCTTCAAGACATATACCCACTTTTTTTAGTCCTCGGTTAACTTTATTGTCACCCGAAAAGTCATAAACTTCATCGTTGACGCTTTTAACCCCTTGTATACGAATTTGATCATAACTTTCTCATACGATAACGAAACTTTATGAAATTTATATCGTGCATTCTAGTGAGCATAATTTACCGTTACAAAGCTTCGGTTTTGCTAAAAGGTCACTCAGAGGTACAACTTAAACATGTTGACACATTTAACCCCTGTAGTTTGTAATCTCTCACTTTCTTTCATATTTAGCTCCGTATGATCCATGATTTATTCGTTTGAAGGTATGAGCATCATGTAGGGTTAATGTACAATATATTTATTCACTGTTTACATTTAGAATCCGTATATTCTCATACTTTCCATGTTTGTCAACTTTAATCCTTTTATAACATTCTTTCACACGTTCAAACCTATGACACGTGTCAACACATTATAGGACGTGAATTTTCGAGGTGTTACATCCTCACCCCCTTAAAAGAAATCTCGACCTCGAGATTTACTGAAATAAATAAGGGTACTTTTCTTTCATTGTGGACTCAACCTCCCACGTATACTCGGGACCTCTACGGGCATCCCATTTTACCTTTACAATAGGCACATGCTTCCTTCAAAGCTTCTTAACCTGTCGATCTTCAATCGACAATGGTTTTTCCACAAATTTCAAGCTCTCATCTATATGAACATCTGTATGTGGTATGACTAGTGATTCGTCAGCTAGGCATTTCTTCAGATTGCAGATGTGGAATACGTTATGAATACCACTGAGCTCTTCAGGTAAGTTTAACTTGTAAGCCACTGATCCAACACATTCGATAATCTCGAACGGTCCTATATACCTTGGGCTTAACTTACCCTTTTTACCGAATCGCATCACCCCCTTCCAGGGTGATACTTTAAGCAACACTTTGCCTCCTACTTCGAATTTCATAGGTTTACGCTTTGGATCTGCGTAACTCTTCTGCCTATCTCGGGCAGCTTTGAGACGGTCACGAATCTGGACAATCTTGTCCGTCGTTTCAAAGACTATCTCCGGTCCTGATAATTAGACATCTCCAACTTCCGCCCAACAAACGGGCGTTCTGCACTTTCTACCGTATAAGGCCTCGAAAGGCGCAGTCTTAATGCTGGTATGGTAGCTATTGTTGTAGGAGATTCGATTAACGGTAGGTGGTTATCCCAACTACCACCTAAATCAATCACGCATGCTCGAAGCATGTCTTCCAAAGTTTGGATAGTACGCTCACTCTGGCCGTCCGTCTGAGGATGGTAAGCCGTACTAAAATTTAAACGCGTGCCCAAAGATTGTTGGAAACTTTTCCAAAAATGCGACGTGTATCTAGTATCTCTGTCAGAGATAATAGACACAGGTATGCCATGTAAAGCTACAATCTTATCCACGTACAGTTGGGCTAACATATCGGAGCTGTAGGTCTCCTTGATGAGTAAGAAATGTGCCGACTTAGTCAGTCTATCAACTATAACCCATATCGTATCATTTCCTTTCCTTTCCAAGTGGGAAGTTCAGGCTGTTGTAGCAAACCTGACGGCTTTTGATGTTCTGCTTTGACTTGCGCACACGTCAAGCATTTAGCTACATAGGTAGCTACAGACTTCTTCAAGCCTATCCACCAATAGTTTTCCCTTAGATCCTGGTACATCTTATCAGCTCCAGGATGAACGGAATATTTAGAACTATGGGCTTCCTGGAGAATAACATCCCGAAGTCCTCCATAGATTGGAACCCATATTCGTCCATTCAATCTCAGAATTCCGTCATTACCAAGAGATAACTGCTCCTCAGTTACCCCTAGCTTTTCATTAGGATAGTTAGCTTCCAACACAGCTTCCTTCTGTGCAGCTAACAACCTTTCATTCAAACTGTTCTTTATTTCAATGCTCTTGGTGTTGATTCGGATGGGTTTCACCCTTTCCTTTCGACTCAAGGCATCAGCGACTACATTCACCTTGCCGGGATGGTATCTGATTTCACAATCATAATCATTCAACGTCTCCATCCATCAGCGCTGCCTCATGTTTAAATCCTTCTGATTAAACAGGTGCCGGAGGCTCTTGTGATCAGAATAGATCACACACTTGATACCATATAAATAGTGCCTCCATAGCTTTAGTGCAAATACAACGGCACCCAACTCCAAGTCATGGGTGGTGTAATTCTTTTCATGCACCTTTAACTGTCTTGAAGCGTAAGCAATAACTTTGCCTTTCTGCATAAGCACACACCCCATGCCAGTGTGTGATGCATCGCAGTAAACTACGAATTCTTCGGTACCTTCAGGCAATGTCAGTACTGGAGCGCTGCTCAAGTTTTGCCTCAGAATATCAAAAGATTCTTGCTGCTTAGGGCCCCAATCAAACTTTATTTTCTTCCTAGTCAAAGAAGTTAGGGGTGCAACAATCCTTGAAAAAATTTCAATGAAACGCCTATAATATCCTGCTAAGCCTAGGAAGCTACGAATCTCAGTAGGCGTCTTTGGCTCTTGCCAGTTCATGACAGCTTCAACCTTAGCGGGATCCACTTGGATACCACGCTCACTAACCATATGTCCAAGGAATTGGACTTCTCGAAGCCAAAATTCACACTTTGAAAATTTGGCGTAGAGTTTCTCATGATGTAGAAGTTTAAGAATACAGCGAAGGTGTTTCTCGTGGTCATCTTGGTTCTTCGAGTAAATGAGAATGTCGTCGATGAAAACGATGACGAATTTACCTAAGTATGGCTTGCAAACGCGATTCATGAGATCCATGAATGCAGCAGGTGCATTAGTGAGCCCAAAAGGCATCACTAGGAACTCGTAATGACCATAACGAGTCCTAAACGCAGTTTTGTGCACGTCTTCATCTCTAACCCTTAGTTGGTGGTAGCCTGACCTCAAGTCAATCTTCGAGAAATAACTTGCCCCTTGCAATTGATCGAACAAATCGTCGATCCTGGGCAAAGGATACTTATTCTTTATTGTGACCTTATTAAGCTCACGGTAATCGATGCACAGACGCATCGATCCATCCTTCTTTTTGACAAACAAGACTGGCGCTCCCCAAGGAGATGAACTAGGTTTAATGAAACCTTTGGCTAGCAATTCATCTAGTTGCGCTCTCAACTCCTTCATCTCTGTTGGTGCTAACCTGTAAGGCGCTCTAGCAACAGGTGCTGCTCCAGGGATGATGTCAATTCTGAATTCCACTTGCCTATTTGGTGGTAACCCAGGTAGTTCTTCAGGAAACACTTCAGGGTATTCAGAAATGACGGGGATATCTTCCATCTTAGGTTTCAGCTCATCAATAGTCACTTGTGCCATGTAGATGACACAACCCTTCTTCAAACACTTAGAGGCCTTGAGCATAGTCACTTGCTCAGGCAGTCCATACAGGGTATCTCCCTGAATGGTAAGTGATTCGCCAGATGGTGTTTTGATCACCACTTGCTTTTTATTGCAGACTATCTGGGCCTGGTTATGAGATAACCAGTCCATGCCTAAAACGATGTCAAAACCAGCTAACTTCAAAGGAAGTAGGGACAAAGGAAATGAGTGGTTCTTAATGGATATGAAACATCCATCTAATATGGTTGAGGCGGTTTCTAAGGTGCCATCTGCTAACTCCACCTCATATTTCACCCTTAGGGTTTTAATAGGTAAATTCAGCAATTTGCAAAACTTATTATCTACAAATGATTTATCAGCTCCTGAGTCAAAAAGTACTCTTGCATAAACGTCATTTATAAGGAATGTACCTGTTATCACATTGTCATCTTGTACTGCTTCCTTTGCGTCCATTCTGAAGACCCTAGCATTGGTCTTCTTTCCTTCATCAGCTTTCTTTGCGTATTTTGGGCAATTTGTCTTGATATGCCCCTTTTCATTACAGCTGTAGCAGGTGCATCCTTCAACTTTTTGCAATCCAAGGTCTTGTGTTCCTTGGACTTGCATATACCACAAGCAAAAGTTCTTGACTGAGTCTGCGAGTTTGATTCAAACCTGCACTTCCCGAAGTGCTGTTTCTTGCGGACTTTGCACTTGGGCTTTTCACTAGACTGATGGCCATCTTTCTTAGATTCTGACCCCTTCTTGTTGTCACCGTTTCCTCCATGCTTCTTGTTTGACCTCCGTGAATTGTCATCTTCACGTTTCCTCTTCTCGGCATCCTTGTTCCTCAGCGATCTTTGTCTGACCGCGTCCAGTGTGAGGGACAAAGATATATCAGCCACTGATCTGAAAGTAGTTGGTCGAGAGGCCTTCACGCTTGCCTTTATCTCCGGGGCTAAACCCCCAATGAAACGAGCTATTTGGGTTCCGGGGTCACCAGATACGGAACCAACCTCGACATGGTATTAAAGCTCGTGAGGTAAGCTTGGCAATCTAGATTCGTCATTACCAATGAAAGGAAATCTGACTCAATCTTTTCGACCTCGTGCTGAGGACAGTACTTCTCCCTGATAAGGGCAACGAATTGTTCCCATGACATGTTGTACAATGGGATCTTCCCAGTGGGTTGAATCAACGATCTCCACCAGGCTAAGGCCTCACCTTTGAAAGATTGAGACACAAACTTGACTATACCCCTCTCAGCGCATCCGCTGATATCCACTACTGTGTCCATCTCATCTAACCACGTCATGCAGTCAATGGCTCCTTTTTCCCTAGTGAAATCCCTGGGCTTGCATGAAACAAAGTATTTATAGGAGCAACCCTTATTACGGGTTTCTTGATTTAGTACAATCTGTTGAGATGGAGCACTGTGGTGGTTTGAGGAGAGTCGATCATCATCTTTCTTTGGTTCTTCCTTCTTGGAAGGTGGATTCGAATGCGGTGTAGATAGGGTCCTACTTCGAGTCCCACTATATTCTTCGTACTGCCGCTCTAAGGCCTTTGTAACAGCGTCGTCTACTAACGCTTTCAGTTCAGCACCCGTTATATTAATTCGGGCGTTATCATTATTCTCCACTGGGTGACTATTAATTTCATCCGAGTCAGCCATTTTAATTGAACTGTTACATAAGACAATGACAGTAGTTTATTTGAGAGTTTATTATGGAATTGCCCCTTAGGGTAATTCATTAACCATGGTAAACATAGACCATATTTGGTTAATTTGTTACTCACATTTATTTAGGATTTCTATTATAATTTATCCTAATTATAAAAAAAATAACAGTTTTATTAGTAGCACAAAAGGCCTAGTCACAGGGACATTTTTAATTTATAAGCCATGATTTTAGAGAATCGAGGCATGAAGGTTTGAACATAGTTCTTTACCTTTTTCAGACAGGGTCATAGACTATTACTGTCTTTTGTCTCATATGAAAATAAGAAGGGCCCGTAGGCATTGTATTACCAATGTATGGTCAAAATATGATCATCTTAATTGATGATTTAAACCCATGATTAAGAGATCATTAAGTTGGGTTAGGAATCTTTTGAAGAATCCTTATATAAGAATGACGTGTGTGATTTTAACGAATCACTTCTGCCATGAGTGTTAACATGTTTTCAGATGTTAACAGGGATTTGAATCTTTTTAACAGGTTTTACCATCTTGGCCAGGTCTTATAATGACATGCAGGCTAGGTTATACCTTTAAGATCCTTAGTTAATATTTAAATAGGCAGATTACTTTTAAAGGAATGATTTTGATTCATTTATTTCATATATAATTTATTTATGCATATAATGGCAAAAATGAAATTTATAAACTGAACATTCCATTAATTATTAATAGATTACACATCGCCCTAAACGGGACTTTTTAATAGAACACCATACCCACGGAGGGGTCAAACTGAAATACTAGTCCACGCAGGGACTTAAGCAAACTACATACCCTCGTAGGGGTTAACAGAAAGGTAGACCCACGCAGGGGTCAAAACAACAAGACAGACCCATGCAGGGGCTCAACTGATACAAGGAAGTTACAACAACAATGGAAGGATTCAGTGGTCCTTCTTGCTCTTCCCTTTTATTAAGCTTGTCAATCCCTGGAAGAAACTTTGTCGCTCCCTGCGATCTCTGTGAAAATCTCGCTCGACCTGGTCCAACCTTTGAAGAATTTCTTCCCTTTCAGGTGGGGAAAACCGTGGCGGTTGCGATTGTTGTCGAATTATAGGTCTAGCAGGTATTTGGTACCCATGAGTTGGGTACCCTACTCCCCACGGAGCTCCATACGGTCCTTCCTGATGAAGGGTGTTATAGTTGGCCGCTACCAAGTATGGGTCAGCTTCAGCGTAATTATAGTTGGTGTGCACCGGCTGCTCAAACGGGTTATACGCCATAGAACCAGTGTAGGCAGAAATCGGGTTATCAAAACCCATCGGTGGTGGTTGCGGTGCAACTGGGTTCGAAGGCCCACCCATTTGCGGGTCTTCGTGTAGTGGCGGATAATGACTGCCACTTGAGTGTCGAGGAGAGCTGAAGTGAAAATCTCCTCCACGCGCAGACATTCGCGCGCCTGTCCTCCTACGCCTCGGCGGTTCTGGAGGTGCCTGATTAACTGGTGGTGGTGGAGGCGGTGGCGTGACTGCCACAAATCGTGAATCCCCAGAGGGATCCTGCTGCTGCTGGTGAGGCGACGAATGATGCGAGGGTGTAAAATACCACTCAAACTGATTAAATCATGCCTGGTAACTGTCCGGACCATGGTAGGGCGATCCATGAAAAGACGAACCATCGGAGACCTCGATAGGATGGTTGGGAGTTCCGGTTGTGGGCTCGACGGGATCCGTGTCCTCGTCCATGTCTTCTGCATGATCGCCGGAGAAATGATCCTCTGGCCCCAATGGGTTAAAACCCACTGGTTCTTGTATGTAGTTTGCCGGGTTGAACCGGCCCCGAAAAACAGGTGTGGGGTCTCCAAAGGAATGGTGCGATAGGGATCGCTGTAGAGGTATGTAAGAAGGTTGTGGGTTATTGGGCTCATTTTCCGACTGTGGCCCATAAGAGTTTTGAAAGGGAGGCATCGAACTGTGTGAAACAGATCGTCTCGCAGGCTCGAAAAGGTTTCTCCTGTTATCTCTAGGGTCAGCACTCGCAGTGGAGGAAGGAGCTCGCATGTGCGAAGGCCCGGCCTCGTGGTCATTGGGGGCGGTGATTGGCCCCTTGCCTCTTCCTCTTCGTTGGAAAAATCTTGGCGGCATATTTAATCCTGTTAATATAACATAAGATAACGACAAGAATATATAAAGTAAAGGACAAAACAAAACAAAACAAAATAGAATTTGTCCTATGTTATTTGTCTAGACTCGAAAGTTTTTAGGAATGTGCAATTGTGACATTGAGATTAAACACAAAAGGCTAGTGTTTAATTCACTCAATGTTGGCTCTGATACCAACTTGTCACACCCCGACTTTCCACGTATCACCGGTGGGCCCGGTAGGGGAGTATCGTGACGTGGTTGGCAACATAATAGTCAAACAACACAATATTTAAATGCACAGCAGAAGCAAATGAAAGATATATTTCAACTGAATAAAATATTGTAATATCAAGTATCACAACAGTCGAAAGTTTATCCACAGGTGGATTAAAAATAAATAGGAAACAGTAGTTCAACAGACGTTAGGCATCTTAAGCTTGCGAGACTCTTTATTGATGCTAAGGAGAAATCCAGCCTATTACGATTAGTACCTGCATTTAATCTTTTTGGGAAAATATGTTAGTTTACACTGGTAAATACAATTAACCGACTCATTTTAAAAATGATTAAAAATTGATTTGAATGCACGTGGCATAAACATTTTATAACTTGGGATAATTATTTAAATATATAAACTTGTAAAAGGATTGCATGTTCCTTATGCGTTTAGTAGCCCGGATCGTGCCGGGTTAAAGATCAATAGACACACCACATTATTTATTTATGCACTGACGGGTGTACGCCTACACCCCGCGCTTAGGTCGTGGCCATTTCGTAAAATGATGCCAAGGATATCCGGGACATGGTCATTAACCCCCCAAAGGCGTTAAGTAAACAAAACATATTTAAACGGGTCATCTCGATAATACTTAACCACTAATCGGTTAAGGTCGAATGCCCGACCAAGCGGTATTTTATATACCGTACCCCAAGCCCGTATAAGGGAAAATAAGTTAAAAGTATTTACCTTTGCAAGTATAATTCACAAACAGCAAATGCAAGTAGCTTTTACTGGTCCTCCTATTCTGGAACGAAGGTTTATAATAACCTATTAGAATCCTAACGGGTCTTTAATTAAGCCTAAACTTAGACCGGTTAGTTTTAAAGATACGGTTCGTACGCACGATTAAGCGAAGACCAGGATAGGATGTGATTTAGACCCGACAAGTTTGAAGACTTGCTTAATACGGGTATATTACACACATTCTGGATTTTCAGATAAAACCGATAAGGTTTGACCCGTTTCGGCTAATTTATGTAAACTAGTTACATAAACCGAACCGAACGCGCAAGAAGCGTAACGGGTAACCGTAAGAGCCATATACAGGTTTCCTAAGTTAATATGCCTTAAATATGTTGTGACATCAGTAAGATGTCTTTTATTATGCCCGAAACGAGTTTAAACACAAACTATGCCCCGTAGGGGTAGTTTGGTCATTTACAAGGTTATAAAAGAGTTTAAGTATTATCCTGAGTTACAGGTCTGATGTAATCAGCAAAAATACTCAATTTAACAAGTTATATCAGTAGGGTAAAGTATATATGAAAAATTTATCAATTATAACCAAACTATGCACCGTAGGGGCATTTGGGTAATTTCACATAAGCCGAAAAGCTCAAAACTGAACTCTGAGTTAAACAACTTTTGCTTACTGTTAAAATATTATAATTTACCTAAAATATCAGTAGGTATCCACCCTTGTATGTTTAAAATAGTTTTAGTACATACAATGCGTTAAAAACGCTTAAAAAAGCGACTAGAAGCCGTTTCTGGGTTCTATATAGAAAACTGATATTTTTATTATTCCAGAAGGCTTAAAATAATTTATTTATCATATGAAATTAGTAGCAAAAGGTTTGGGGTCATAAAGATATGTAAAGCTCATTTTATATCCCGAAAGGGCAAAACGACAATTACTGGATCAAGCCTATGGCTCTAAGTTATGCTCAGCCTAATATTAATTAAAAATCTTCAAGAATCCCAAAATTATATATTCATCAGTGGGTAAAAAGTTGGATATCAAAAAGTAGGTTTAAATAGGCTATACGCTAATTATGTCGTTTAATCGCTAAAAAGCTTACTAATTACGCTAATGAGCATAACTCTCAATCTACACCTCAAACTGATGTCAAATTTTGGGTGCAAGTTTATAAATCAGTAACTAAAGTTTCTACTCTTTTATATTTTCAAAAATCACATTTTATGGTGAAAAGGGCATAATGGTCAACATATAGGCAATTAACGGAATTATGCATATTAATCGGATAACTAATGAACCATGGTGTATAATCACAGAGGGTTATACTAGCATGTAACCTGGTCCAAATAGAGCTCTAAGGCATTTCTAAAACATGCTTAAATGGGTCAGAACTGAAAGTCAAAGCAAAAGTCAAATTAAGCGACTTTTGGTTCCGAACCGGGTCTCTACTGAAAATTGTCGGGTTGAACATGTTTAGACATGTTCTTACATTCATTACCAAGTTATATAAATGATCAAACAGGTTGTATGGGTTCTACATTGCTAATTATGCATAAATTAGAAATTAAGCATTCTGTTGATTTTTTAATAACATGTTTGACCCGACATTTGACATAGTTAGAGTGGGAATCAGAGGGTGCCCTTTTAAGGGTTTATTACCTACATAATTACCAACTTATAACTACTTTCAATTCGACTAATCACTGGGCCATCAATGATTAATCGCTAAGTCAACCGTTAATTACGACGGTTTGACTTTTAAGCTAAAACTAAGTAAAAACTCAACTATGAAAGGTTAAGCATACTTACTGAAGTCCTATGCACGATTAGTGATCGCTTGAGTCTGCTTTGGAGCTCCATAAATGATCAGAAAGGCAGATGGAAGGTGTGGTTACAATGGTTGCAACAAGGGCCTTTATATAGTGCTCAAACTCACTTAGATGATTGACAACAAGTGCTAGCAATGGCCATGGATCATCAACAGATGTCCCTAAGGGCCTAGGGGTTGTTTAGGGGTCGCCAAAGATGTGGAAAATCGGATTAAAGTCGGTTACAATGAACCTAGCAGACCATAACCCAAAATTTTCGAAGCAGAGGGCCCCTCGCGGCACGCGTAGACCCCCCCGGGTCCTCGCTTGGCGCGACGCCCCTTCTGATCAAATCCAACTTTTGATTTTTTATGCTTTGGTCCTTGGCTCTTGAAAACTTTGTTTCGACTTTATTTCTTGCATTTTGAACCCTCCACTTTGACTTATAAGGGATTCAAGACATATACCCACTTTGTTTAGTCCTCGGTTAACTTTATTGTCACCCGAAAAGTCATAAACTTCATCGTTAACGCTTTTAACCCCTTTTATACGAATTTGATCATAACTTTCTCATACGATAGCGAAACTTTATGAAATTTATATCGTGCATTCTAGTGAGCATAATTTACCGTTACGAAGCTTCGGGTTTGCTAAAAGGTCACTCAGAGGTACAACTTAAACATGTTGACACATTTAACCCCTATAGTTTGTAATCTCTCACTTTCTTTCATATTTAGCTCCGTATGATCCATGATTTATTCGTTTGAAGGTATGACCATCATGTAAGGTTAATGTACAATATATTTATTCACTGTTGACATTTAGAATCCGTATATTCTCATACTTTCCATGTTTATCAACTTTAATCCTTTTATAACATTCTTTCACACGTTCAAACCTATGACACGTGTCAACACATTATAGGATGTGAATTTTCAAGGTGTTACATTTCTGTACTTGGGACAAAGAGAATTGATGTGACCGTCTGACGTCCTTGTCTTATCTGAGGTGAACAGTCGCCTTTTCAGTTGTGTCAGTTACTTTCCATCCCTTTGTCAGACGCATGACGTCCACGCTCCCGGAAAAAGAGGTGACGGTTTCTCTCTCCGCTGACGTGTCTCCTCCCCACTGGATAACCTTCTGAATTCTTGATGGTCCACTACCCATCGCATTAAATGCGATGGGTATAAATACACGGCGGTTTCCTTTATTTTTTCACTTTTCAAAATTTGAACTCTGGTTTTCTCTCCCATTCCTTTATCTTGCTTCCCATTTTTCTTGAGTTCATTCATCTTAACTTTCTTATATTCTTTCGATATGTCTGGAGCAAATCCTTCATCGAAGAAAAGGAGGAACAAGGGTAAGAATCCTCCGGGCCCTGGCCAGGCGGCTATAAATTGGAAAGAGGAAGAGTTCTAGAATTTGGTGAGGGATATGGGTTTCCTTCCTGAATGGGGTGCTCAGTTCCCAACCCCCGGTTCTACCGCCATGGACGCACCTCCTGGTTACATTACATTGTATGCTGCTTTTTTCCGGGAGGGTAACTTCAGGCTCCCAATGACCAAGTTTACTGCTGAGGTGTTGAGGAATTATGGGCTTCATATCTCGCAAATCAACGCTATTGGGCTTCTCCGTGTCACCCACTTTGAGTTTATATGTAGAGCCAACCGTGTGGAGCCAACTTTCAAAATGTTTAATGTGTTTTACACCGTGACTTATACCAGCGGTTTCTACTCTTTCAACTCCCGGACTGGTGGGGTTATCCCCTGTTGTTCCACTCCTCTGAAGAGCTTGCATGATTGGAAGCAAAAGTTTTTCTGCATTCGCCGTGGTGTTATCCCAGTAGACATGCATTATCGGGCAGGGATTAAGGGGATCCCTAAGGTGAATGTGGTTGCGGGTTTTGCTGAACAAGCATGGTACAAGAAAGTGACTCACAAGGCTACTGCTATTTCTCAGCTTGAGGAGATGGCGTTGGTGGGTGCTGGTATGACTATGTTGTGGGTCCCAAAGCGTGCTTTGGGAGTCCCGGTTTACGGTTATCAAGGCAAACGTATGTAGTTTTTGTTGTTTTATGATCTTGTGTTTACTCTTTCGGATTTCATTGTGTTCTTATTTATGCCTTTTCATTGTCACAGTTGGATATAGTTTACTGAATGCTCTTGACTCGAAGGCCGGTGGAGCGATGGTTGAGGCAGTTCAGGAGGATGGGAAACCGACATGGTTGGACCAGATCCGCAACCGTTTCTTGCACCCGACGAATGAAAGTTTTGCCACCTATGCCAACACTGTTTTAGGTGGAGATAGAGAAGATGATGTTGATGATGCTATTGACCCTAATTCGAGAGGAAATTATTGTTCTCTCAAGTGAAGGGTCAGATAGATCTCTTGAAGGGCTAACTTCTCGTTCCCCGTGTGCAGGTCCGGTGCAGGGGGTTGCACATGAGCCTGTGAATGAACCTGTTGATGATGATGTGGAGGTTCCGGTTGAGACTGCTGATCAGTTGGAAACAGGGAAGGATGCAAGGGCTAGCAAGCCAGAGGGGAAAGAGGAGAGGGCTGAGGAAAAAACCATTGAGACTCCTCGTAAGCGACCCTCTACTCTTCCTGTCCTAGATTACGTTGTTGTTTCTGATACATTGTTTGGTTTAGGGGCCGGAGAAGGGCGTCATGGTTCTGACCCTGATGACATCGTTACTCTGACGGAGATGATGAAAAAGAAACTTCTTGAGGATAAGAAGCGGAAACTTGATGAGCAGGCTGCTGCTATGCTTGCTTCGAAAAAAGCCAAACTTCAGAAGGAGACTCCTCCTGCACCTTCAGAATCTGAAATTGATCTGGAGATTTTTGCTGCTAAGAAGGGGAATCTTTTGGAGGAGATATACGCGGCCTCTGCTCCTCCAGGTAGAAACTTTGTTGTCGTAAACCTTGTTATTTGGCTTTTGGGATCATGTTTTTGACTGTCATGATCGTTTTGGTGATAGGTGTGAAGTCCGGGAAGGCTCCCCGAAAGTTTGATATTTCGCAGATTACTCCTCCCCAATCTCCGCCGTCTAGGACGTTTGACATGTCTCCTCCTCATGAAGAATTGGGTAAGAAGAAAAAACAAGATGATGTAGATGCTGAGCATGTTGGTGAAGGTGGTGGTGATGGCGCGGATGGCGCTGGTGGAGATGGTCGGGACAAGGGGATTGAGGACGAAGCACAGTCAAGTGAGGCTACACCTCGTCAGACCATTTATACTAGGTGTCCACCCGGCGATGGCGGTGGTGCTACTTCCGGTGTGGTTCGGAGTCCACAATTTGAGAATGTTCAAGGTGGGTCTTGGGATACTCACAACCCTGCCTGTGATGATCTGCCTCATGCCCCTCGCTGGCATCTGACTCAGGGCTCCCGGATGAATGATCCTGCCAACTGTCAAGAGTTCTTCAACCTGTCCCTCCCTCCTGCTGAGAGGTTGTTCCAGAAAAGGCGTAACCGATTTGAGCTCTTAGATGATCACATTCTTGCAGGGGTTAACTTCTTCGCCACCTCCCAAGAGATTGTTCGTGAATGGAAGCTAATAGGGGAGGAGACTCTTGAGTTTGAAAATGAGAAGAAAGCGTTTGTTGCGGAGAGGGATGAGTTTAATGCTGAGAAGAAAGGTTTGTTGTGGAGGCTATCAGATAAGGAAGAGAAACTCGCCCGGGAAAAACAGGTTAACTCTGATAAACAAAAGAATTGGGAGGCCGCGTGTGAGCGGACCAATAAAGAGTTACAAGCCCAACGTGACGCGATTGTAAGGTTGTCTGCTGAGAAACGCAAGATCAGTGAAGAAGCTGAGGAGGCACGCGCTGCGTCGAATAAGAAGGAGGAAGAATATCTTCAACGCATAGCTAAGCTGGAGGAGCTTGCTGAGACAAAGGTTGCGGAATGCAAGGCTTCCGAGCTCCTTGCTGAGGAGCTGTCCGGCGATTGCAAGTGGTTGCTATCTCGCGCGGTGCCTTTGGTAACTTCTTTTGTATATTTTTGCTTTTAGTTCGCGTTGGTTACTCTGCTTATGTTTGTATGTGCTCCTTGCAGATTGCTGATCGTATAGTCAACTCTCCTGAGCTTGCCGGCTACATGTTTTAGTTGGGCAAAGCGGGGTACAACAGCGGTCGGAAGGATGGTTATTGCGAAGGTAGGGCTGCTGTTAACAATGAGAAGGACTATCATTTCGAGCTCTACAAGGAAGATTGCACTGCAAAGTATGCCGCGAAACGAAAAGAGTTTGCCTCTCTGGAGTTTGGAGTTGTTAAAGCTGCCCAGAAATTATCCCGGAAGGCTGATGGTGTCGCCTTGTTGAAAAAAGTACTTGGTGAAGACGGGCATGGGGCTGGTGATACCGGCCCTAGCCATCAAGGTTGAGAAGTTCCGGCCTGCGTGCCGTGTATGGCCTTGGTTGGCCTTGTATTCAGCTGACAATCCCATGAACAATTTTAGGTTTATGTTTTGTGAACAAATTACCTGAGATTGCCTGTGAACACTTTAGCTATTTATGGCCGTTTATATGTTAATATTTATCCTTGCTATTGTGTTTGTTTGTGGATTTTGTTATCGTTACAATATGTGCATGTGTAATTACTTTGATTCAGGTATCACGAATGAATGATGGCGCTGACAGGTTGTGCTGTGTTGGTTACAACGTTTGTTCTGTCGCTTGCGCGCGGTTTGATTCGTGTGTACGAAGTGATCGAGTTACAGGTTATTGTGTTGACCCGGCTGTGTTCAACTTTGGGGGTCATACAATGTTTGTTTACCGTGTTATCGATGCTTTTCGTGTTTATGTGGGCACGAAGTTCTTGTTTGGCGTTTTATAGGCTTTGGTTGTGTTTTTTGACCCGGCTGTGCACTTGGTTGTGACAAGCCTTGGAGGTCTACAACGTTTCCTAAAGTCGAGCCATTGATTTTTTCATGTATGCCCGAAGTAATATATGCAGTTGTAACAAAAATTTGCATGAAAAGAGATAGCCAAAACACCTCTTGTATTAGTGCTAAATGTGTTGGCGCACAGCCGTTACATAAAGAAAACTTTAGCTGATTACATGTAGCATCTTCTTAACTGTTGGGCGTTCCAGGTTCTTGGGACTTCTTTGTCGTCCAGGGTACGTAGCTTATATGCTCCTTTTCCGAGTACTGCATCTACAACATAAGGACCCTCCCACTTGGGAGCTAATTTTCCGGGCTTTTCGGCGTTAGACGCCTCATTGTCCCTTAGGATGTAATCTCCCGGGTTAAAGTTGCAGATTCGGACCTTGGAGTTGTAATACTTTTCCAGCTTTGTTTTGTATTTTGCTTCGTTTCTTGCCGCCATTTCTCTCCTTTCTTCTAGGAGGTCAAGGTCTAACCTCCTTTCTTCTTCGTTGTTGATCATGTTCATGGAGAGCATTCTTGGAGATGGCAGTCCAATCTCCGCTGGTATCACCGCCTCGGACCCATAGACTAAGCTGAACGGAGTTTCTCCGTTGCTTGTTTTGGGCATCGTCCTATGGGCCTATAATATGCTTGGCAATTCGTCAACCCAGCCTCTTCTTTTCTCTCCCTGTCGTGCTTTGATGCCGTCTACAATGCTCTTGTTGACAGCTTCTACTTGACCGTTCCCCTGCGGATGCGCAACCGAGGAGAACGTATGCTCTATGTGTAACTCTTTGAACCATCGTTGGAGATCTTCTACAGGAAAATTTGTCCCGTTATCGGTGATGATTCTCAGAGGCAGCCCGAATCTGCAGATTATCTGTTCCCAGATGAATCGCCGTACTACGGTAGATGTGGTTGATGCCAGTGCCTTCGCCTCTACCCATTTTGTGAAATAGTCTACCGCGACTATGATGAATTTCGCTGCACCTGGGGCTTCAGGGAAGGGACCAACCATATCTATCCCCCATTGTTGGAACGGCCATGCCGTTGTTACGGGGACTAATTCGTTCTTGGGGCGCATCGTCTTGGGAGCGTGTCTTTGGCACCCGCTGCATTTTCTCAAAGCCTTCACTGCGTCTAGATGCATCCCGGGCCAGTAGTACCCGGAATTCATCACCTTTTCTACCACCATTCTCGGTCCGGCATGAATGTCGCAGATCCCCTCATGCACTTCTCTGATCAAGTAGTTTGCGTCTTCTGGGTCAACACATCTTAACAAGGGTCCGAGGTATGACTTTCGATAGAGGATTCCATCAACCATCTGGTAATGCTCGGCCTTGTATTGAATCTTCCTTGCCTCAGCCTTGTTTTCTGGTAGTATCCCAGACCGGAGGTACATGATTATCGGGGTCATCCAAGACGTCGTCCCCAACTGAATAACATTCACTTGTCTCAACGGTACCGATGGGTTGCTTAGGACTTCGATGCGCACATCCTTAGCCAAGTGCTGGAAACTTGTGGATGCTAACTTGCTGAGTGCGTCGGCTGGTTCATTCTCACTTCGATTGATGTGGTGCACTTTGTAAGAATTGAAGTTCTGTAACAATGCTTTCGCTTGGTCTAGGTATAATGCCATTACATCTCCTTTGGCATCATATTGTCCATTAATCTGCCCAGCTACTAGCATGGAGTCCACATGCGCCTCTATGTGCTTGACTCCCATCTTTATCGATAACCTCAGACCGGCAAGGAAGGCCTTGTATTCGGCTTCATTATTCGTGCTCTTGAAGTCTAACCGGATGGCATACGTGAATTCATGTTTGTCTGGACTTACCAGTCTAAGCCCTGCGCCTGCGCCGTCTTCGTTGGACGCGTCATCTGTATACAGTAGCCACGGTTCTTCCGAATGTTTCCTTTCAGCTCTTTCCATTGCCTTGCACTCCCGGTCCTTGTCATCGGGCACTTCTGTCATGAAATCAGCCAACACCTGGCCCTTGATTGCTGGTCTTGGTCTGAAAACCACATTATGGCCTCCCAGTTCTGTCGCCCACTTTGCTAATCTTCCAGAAATCTCGGGCCTCGCAAGGATGTTGCCGATGTTGTAATTTGTTAAGACATGAATTACGTGATTGGTGAAATATCTGCGCCGCCGCCTTGATGCATGAATTAGAGCCAGCACTAGTTTTTCCATTATAGCATACCCCGTCTCTGGATCGTTGAGAGTGCGAGACACATAGTAAACTGGTGTCTGTATGCCTTGTCTGTCTACGAGTAGAGCTGCGCCGACTGCTTTGTCAGAAGCTGACAGGTACATCACTAAAGGTTCTCCTTTTACTGGTGCTGTCAGTGTTGGTAACCTTATGAGGCAGTCTTTCATGTCACGGAATGCTTTTTCGGCCTCCGGAGTCCATTGGAACTGACTTTTCTTCATGCAGTTTCGGAGTGTCTTGATAAACGGGAAAGATTTGGCAGCGTGATTAGCTAAGAAACGGTTGAGTGCTGCTAACCTTCCGGCCAACTTCTGCATTTCCTTGATCTTCGAAGGTGAAGGCATGCGTTCGATTGCTTGTACCTTATCAGGATTTACTTTGAAACCATCTTTTGTGACGATGAAACCTAGGAATTTCCCCTCTTCCATGCCGAAAGAGCATTTCGCTGGGTTTAGCTTGATACTTACTCCGCGCAATGTGTCAAACGTTTTTTGGATGTTCATCAGCATTGTATTCTCTTCTTTGCTCATGATGACTAAGTCATCCATATACACTTTGATGTATTTGCCGATAGCATCGTGGAACGTTTCATTCATCAGCCTCTGATAGGTCGCGCCCGCATTCTTTAGACTGAAAGGCATTTTGGTGTAGCAGTATAACCCTGACGGTGTGCGGAATGCGGTTTTGTCTTCATCTTGCACGGCCATCTGTACCTGGTGGTACCCTTTGTAGCAATCAAGGAAACACTTCCATCGGAATGTTGCCAGCGAATCGATCTTCTCATCGATATCTGGTAAGGCATAGCAGTCGTGCAGACATGCCTTGTTTAGATCCTTGTAATCTACACACATCCTCCAACTACCATTCCCTTTTTGAACCATGACGGGGCTCGCCTCCCAAGTTTGGTACCGGACTTCTCTGATGATGCCCGCATTCAACAGCTCTGTAACTTGTTCTTTCATGGCATCATGCTTTATGTCTCCTAAATAACGTTTGCCGTGTACTACAGGTTTGGCGGCCTCTGAGACGTTAAGTCTGTGCTCTGCTATATGCCGTGGAACACCGGTCATGTCAGCCGGTGTCCAGGCGAACACATCCATGTTTTCAAATAGCAACTTTTTTAGCGCCGCGCGCGTGAGATCGGACATTGCGGGGCCCAAGGTGATTGGTTGTTCTGGGTATTTACTGTTAATATCCATTTTTCAGCCTCTGCACGTGGTACAGATTTGCTTGCCTTTGCTGGCCTGATTTCGTCTGTTGCCAAGACTTCCTTGCTTGCGTAGATTAGCGCTACCCCTGTTTCTGTTGGGAATCCTACGGCTGAGTGCGGCCCGGAGCAGATCATACTGAAGTCTCCTTGGGATTATCTTCCCAACAGGATGTCATGCCTTGAATGCGCTGGTAGTACCATGAACGTGACCTCCTCCGTTCTTGAATTTCTTCCGTCTAAGAGCAGCACTGGGAACGATATCTGGCCTAGAGGAAAAACGGCTTCATTGCAGAAACCGGTTAGCGGGTAATCTACCGGTTCCAAGCGCGCTTTGTCCTCTTGGTCGAATTGATTAAAGCATTGTAAGTAGATGATATCTGCAGTGCTCCTGGATCAATGAAAATGTAGTCGGTTTGGTAATGACCGATTACACCGGATATGATGATGGGCCTTCTTTCTCTCGGACCTCCTCTTACTATGGGAAAAACAACCTGTCTCTCGCGCCAAGAGTCATCTTGTGTGCGCTTGTTGTAGTTCTTTCTTGGCTTTCTTGGACCTTCTTGAACCATGTGAGTTTCCAATTTTCGGAGCTTCTTGTTGTCCGGCCCTTCTTCCATTCGCTGGATTTGACGGTGGTCGCGCTTTCCGCCTTTCACCAGATGAGTGAGTCTTCCCTCTCTTAGGGCCCTTTCTATTTCTTGCTTTAGGCTAAAACAATCATCAGTCAAGTGACCCGTGTCTTTATGAAACTCGCAGAAAAGGTTTGGGTCTTGCCCCCTTTTGTTTCTCATCTGTAGGGGAGGTTTGAACTGGTGATTTTCGGTTGACAAAACTTCCGAAGGGGTCTTTGTTAAAGGTGTCCACTGCTTTTCTCTGTTTTCCCTTTTAACCTCCTTGCGATGAGCAATTTGGTTGATCGTATTGCGCGTGTATTCTCTTACCGGGCTTCTTTCTCTGTAACCGGATGTTTTCCATGATTGGCCTTTGCCTTTCTTGTTGCGCCGGTCATTGTGGCTATGACTATACTGACGGTCGTCATCACCGGTTAAGTGTTTGTCGGACAATGCAATTGTTTTTGCTTCCTCAATGAAGGTCTCCCAGTCTTTGGGGCCTCCGTCTCTGCCCTTCAACCGTTTGATCAGGTCATCGCACTTTACTGCCCTCATGAAGTGCGCGCGCATCATCTTTTCGCCCACATCACCGATTTCTAGGCATTCTTTGTTGTACCTGGTGATGAAATCTTCCACGCTTTCATGATCCTTTCTCCATATATTCAGACAATCGGTCGGGTCTCTGGTATGTCTGCGCTGTTGCGAGAAATGCGCGAGGAACTTGTCTCGAAAATTGATCCATGACTTGATTTTACCCGCAGGCAGGCTATCAAACCAGACGCGCGCTGCGCCGACGAAGGTTTGTGCAAAGAGATGACACCAAGTTGGTAAGTTCCAGCTTCCTGTTACCCCTGCGCCATTAAAGACTTGGAGGTGGTCATCGGGATCTGTTAAACCGTTATATTTGCCTACGTTGTGTGTCAGTTTTGTCTTGTCGATGTCGGCTGTCGCAATCTCTCTGATGAATTTTGAGTTCTCGGCCATGTTATCTGGGCGATAACTCAATGAGTAATCATGCTTTGCTTTTGGGTTATACCCTGCGCGCTTGCGGGGTTTGTACGCCTCGTGCTCGGGTGGTAACCTACTGAACACCGTGTTTTCATTGTACATTTCATCGTCTTCTTCCTTATAACTGTCCCACTCGTCATTCATGTTGCATGGACCTAAACGACTTTGCACCGGTTTTCTTTGTGGATGAGAATACTGCACATAATTGCTTTCTGTTTCGCCGTAGGTATCGCGCGTGTCGTGCGCGCTTGGCCTTCTGATGTTTGGTATAAGTGCTTTTTCAGCGCGTAAGTTAAATGCATTAGCCTGCTGAGGCATGTGAGTGCTCAGAAACCTTTGTGGTGGGGTAACAAATGCGGACCAGTTGGCTTGTGCTTGGAGCAAAGCCTGTTGCGCGCTGAGTTGTGTATAAACGAGGTTTATCGACGCCATCTGTTCGGCATACCAAGAAGCCAGAGTTTTTCCTTCGGGTAACCCCAAAAGTGTAGAGAAGTTCAGTTGTGTTTGTTCCGATGGAGCTGAGGGGCCAGCTCCATGGCTTGGTGTCTGCACTGGTGGAGGTGTTTGTTGGACTATTCCAGACGGGGGTTGGAAAGCGGCTCCATTTGTAGATTGGGTGATGATCCTAGGTGGAGGTTGGAAAGTGGCTCCAGTTGTGTTTTGGCTAACAACCCTGGATGCACTTCCAAAGATACTAGGAAAATCGTTGTTCATTTGCCCCTCTTGGATGATTTCGTTTCTTTGGCCCCTTTGGACGTGCGCAGTGTCCGAAATGAGCTCAAAAGAAGAAACTTCTCTGTCCACCTGGTGGGAAGGGTTTGTTTCGGCCATTTGAAGAGTTTTTTAAACGAAAAGGAGATGAAAAAGGTTTTCAAAAACTGCGGTGGGCGCCAATGATGAAACACTGGTTAACACCTGAAGTGAAACTAGCCTGTTCGTCTCTTTTGTGGGGTTCAATCTCCTTTGTCGCTCACCAAATGACGGGTCCTGCAAAACAGTAACACCGTTAGCTCGTTAAGAGGGGAATATGGGGGTTTCCCTCTTAACCGGGCTCCGGCGTAAGAATAAGTTCTGTTCTGAGGAGGTAAAATAGTGTGTGTTAAGAGTGAGAGACTGGAGGATAGGATGGATTAACCTGAATGATGAAGGGTCCTATTTATAGCCGGAGGGTGAGAGAGGGGGGAGCAACCTTACCAGCTGTTATAGGGCGCCAACTGTCCGACCAAGGGGAATATCCTCTTGGTCTCCTCTGCTGTGGTCAGTGCAGTGGTACACGTGGCGCACCTATGTTTGTCCATGCTGGAGACGTCGTACTGGTACTGTCGGTCTGCTCCTTGATTTGCTGCAGGCCTACATGGCGCTCGATGACTGGTGACACGTGCCGTCCTTTCTGTCGGAAAGAGCATCTTTGGTGCCACCTTGACGTCTTCCAGAAGCTTCTAGAAGCTTCTGGATTCGCTTGTTGATGTAGGCGCCATGTCGGATGCAGAAGTGGTGTGGTTCTTGCCATGTGGGCAAGGAATTGGGACCATACCTCTTCAGGTTTGAAACGTTGCTATTTTAGTCCAAATAGTTTCAAATGTTGCCATTCTAGTCCACTAGGTTAACTTCATCCATTTTTCTGTTAATGAGAAGGGCAATTCGGTCATTTTATATAGCCGAAGGCTGAATTACCGTTCTAGTTAACAAAATTACATGACCGAATTGCACTTCTCGTTAACAGAAAAAATAGATGAAGTTAACTAAATGGACTAAAATAACAACGTTTGAAGCTATTTAGACTAAAATGGCAACATTTCAAACCTTTGGACTAAACGGGCAAAATGACCCAAACCATAGAAACTAAAATGATATTTTACTCTTCTTTTTATTTGTATTAATATTTAGACTTTCATAGTTTAAAGGTTTAATTATTATTTATGGTTTTTTTTAACTTTATTTAGATGACTAATATGGTTTAGTTGAATAAAAAATTACACAAATTAAAAGTGAAGAAAAGAAAAGAAAGGTGCTAAAAAGTTATCATACGTGATTTGAAAAAAGTGAAAAAAGAAAGCCCCAACGAGTAGATTAGAAAGAATTATCTATATCTATACCTTATTAAAGAAACTAGGTTTTCTATCTTTATGGTAATTTGCCACACGTATAAATTTTAAAGCATTATGTACAAGAGAAAACAATGTATGTTAGAGGCAATGTTTTAAAAAACGATTTTTTATTCATACCGGGTTAGGCTCTAAAATGGTTTAATCGGTTGAACCGGGTTGTACCGGGCGGTTTAACCGGGTCACTAGTTAACACTATAATTCCATAAAATACAAATTATTATATATATCAATTGACAACACCACATTGCTACAGTGGTGTTGTCATTTTCTTTTTCTTTTTTTTATGGTTTTTTTTCTTTTTTAGTTTTACATTTTAATTTTTAGCATTTACTCTTAAAACCCCTTAACTTTCTAAATACTTTCTAATCAAGTTTTACGTCTTTATTTTTATTTACGTGTCGATATAAACTTAAGTTGATTTACATTTCGACATGATTTTTTTGTGTTTATTTATAATTTTGCCTCCAGTATAAAATTCGTTTTAATATTATTATATATATCAATTGACAACACCACTTTGCTACAGTGGTGTTGTCATTTTCTTTTTCTTTTTTTTTTATGGTTTTTTTTTCTTTTTTAGTTTTACATTTTAATTTTCAGCATTTACTCTTAAAACCCCTTAACTTTCTAAATACTTTCTAATCAAGTTTTACGTCTTTATTTTTATTTACGTGTCGATATAAACTTAAGTTGATTTACATTTCGACATGATTTTTTTGTGTTTATTTACGATTTTGCCCCCAGTATAAAATTCGTTTTAATATTTTTTTAGAAAACTATGTTAGTGTTTTGTTTTAATTGGTTGGCTCGATTTAATTTTTATTCGTCATGCTAAGCGGTAGTTTTTCCACCGTTTTAGTTTTTTTAGCAAAAGTATGGTAGTATTTTTTTTTTACTTTGTTTACTCAATGTAATTTTTTTTAAGATCGTGTGTATGAGTAGTATGTACAAGTAACTAAAACACTGACGTAAATGCTATGAGAAAGAAATCTTCGGCTTAATGCCCCGAAACGCGGGGGGGGGGGGGGGCAAAACCTAGTTAATCTAAAAAATCAATCCAATCTCAATTAAGATTTATATAACTGATTACGGTTTTATCTAAAAACAATTGTTTTCTTGTAAAATGTTATACATTTTTAAGAGCATTTTTATTACTTATAAAGAATATTACATTGGATGATGTGAGTACCAGTTTCAATAGCGACGAAATATTGTAATAGAAGACACTAGGTTAATTACCAACAATGGAACGTCGGTATTATCTTAATATCGTATTTTTTTATAACTAAAAAAAAACCAAAATTTAAGATAATGCAAACCGGTTCAATGGTTTGAACCGGTAGAACCGGATTTACCGGCGGTACATAAGACATACCGTATTTGGGTTTTACCGGCCTTTATCATACCCGGCACGTGTCCGGTATCCAGTTTAACCAATATAACCGGCCGGTTCATACCAGTATTTAAAACATTGGTTAGAGGGGGTGAAATGTGACATTATTCAAAGTTTTAAGACGGCTAAAGGGCAATCTATGGATTTCACCACTGCTCCAACTAGCTCATCACCGTTGTTGAACATCAATCGTCTTTATTCAATGAGCCGTTGTTGAACATTAATCGTCGTTATTCAATGCACGAATTTCAGTCAGATATGTTGTTATCTCTCCACCTTCCCTTATTCCCTCCCAAATAGTTTGTGCATCCCCCACACATATACCAGACTCTCTGCCTCTCTTCGTTTTCAATTTGACGATCATGTATGAAGAACTGAGCATATTCATTAAGGAAAGGAGGTTACAAAATCGCAGATTTTAAGGGTTCCCGTGAGTTCCTCTTTCGATTCAAAACTATCCAGCCTTCGATTTTCATCAGTGGATCCACAAGGTACACCAATCTTAACCGTTTGAATATGTATCCAGATTTTACGATTTTATTATTATCTATTTGTTAGTCGTGTTGTTAGGTTAGAATATGCAATTGACGGATTTTTTCATCCCGTCTCCCAAACGCCAAAAGTTCACAAATGCCTTCAATTTCATGCTTATCAATTCAATTTCATATTTAATTTATTTTATTGTTTTCAAAGGTTTGTTCAGACTAGAAGAATCTGAAGTTGGGATTGTTTATGTAGGTCGCATTTTAGATGTTTCAGTCAGGACTGGCTAACTCAAGGAAACACGCTGCATGTTTTTCGCCAAGTAGAGGATGAGACCCATTTGACATGGTTAGTTAATTTTTTTTTATGTTATTTTGTATTGAATTTGTGGTGCAGGTGGATGAAATATTTTTGTGTACAAGTAAAGGATGCTCAGATTTATGATGAAATATGGCAGGCTTTTGATGTGTTTTTTACCGATGGGTGTTCAAGGAAATCAGATAACTCATTCTATTTCTAATGTTGTTGCACTGGTGAGCACATATTTTTGTCCCTATTTCTAATGCACATATAAATCTTTAAAATTAAACCATACTGAGTTTATTGTTTGGTTCATCTGGTTTCAACAAAAATTTAGACTAAACCACCAGCTACAGTTTCAGAAAACTACAACGCAAACCCATGTCGGGTCTGGTGGGTCAGTCACATAGACTGGTTTTAGCAGTCGGTTGTCGTTGATGGGGACAATATAATATGTTCAGCAAAAGAAGCATGTGAAAGGTCTTTGGCTAAGTTAGAAGCAAGAGATGTAGTTGGAACCTTTTCACTCAACCTCACACTCTTAATATACCTCTGGATCGTTCTGTGCATTCACCATCGGACTTCAAGCTTTGGCGACTTATCTCTTCTCGTTATTCCAGCAATAATCGTAGGGATGTTGATGCACACGCTGAACTGCATCAAATGTTTATTTGCATTATGAATGAAATTCAATTACGACCAAAAGCCTATTGCCAATTTAGATTAGCAGGGCCATATTTAATCCAATTTAAATGATCTTTGGATTAGGGTTTGGTCGCCATATCATTTGAAAGCATTGGTCATTTTATTTAAGTTTTTTCTTGCCACCGTGTCAAAAGTACCAAGCGTATCCTCTTGTTGTTAATTTGATTTTGATTGACTGCATATTGGCCCTCAAACAACTAATTTGTATGGTGTTAATAATTTCTATATTAGGGGTATAATTATTGTATGAAACCATACTTAACAACTGGTTTCTAATTCATTTTTATCTAATTGTGTTTCAATTGTAGGTGTTTACACTTGATAATGATAGAGCTCTAGAAGATATGTATAGTCAACTTGTTGAAAATTCCCGCCAATTTGATGCTGGCTTGAACATAATGTTCACCCGCATTGCTACTGCCTTTGCTTCAATGAAGGTAAATGACAGTAAATAATGATTATATATATAAGTTATTGGTTGAAAGGAGGAACTCATTGCATATCTTATTATCTTTAGGAGTTTCCATTTTTATGGTATAGGGGATGGATGGGTCTTTTGCAGCAACATTTTGTGATTTGGTGCCTGTAAAGCTTGCTTCTGCTGTCCGGATTTTTCAACGAAAAAAAATTACATCCGAATGTTACAAATCGATTTTTTTCGCTTTAACTTTGAGCATATTTGGAGTGAGTTTCGCGCTAACTTTCTAAGGTATTTCTGGATTCGTAAGTAGAAATTTTCGGTCGAATACCCAACCACAGGTGATGCATCAGATCGTGTTATCGGTTAGTTGCATCCCCTACAATGGCTGCCATACATCGACATCGAGTGGGCTCCAAGTGTATTTGTTATTACCGCAACGCGCGGGTTCATCACCCATGTCAAAAACCCATACCACTTGAATTTTATGTCTCGCTTATGATAAGTGAAGTGTTTTTTTCTTAATTTCTAAAATTTGGCAATTTCAATCTTCGTTATTGAAGAAACTCGTTCAAGAGCTATGGAACTTTCAACAGGTCACATCCAAAATGCCTCAAAATGCACAAAAAGCGATGGGCAAGGTTAAAATTTACTTTTTGAATCTATTTACAGTAGAAACTCTATAAAATAATACACTTGGGACCACCAAAATTTATTAATTAAAAGAGTTATTAATTAATCGATAAATTAATAATTATTAATTTATATATTAATTAATATTTTATTAATTTATAGTAGAATACTTAGTTTACAAACACCTTTCAAGCTTCCACTTAATTATTGTATACAATGCATGTATATCAAATGAACGGCCCAATTTGAAAGAAACCTTCAATCTCCCACCTTATTATGCTTCTTGTGTTCAATGTATCACTTTATGGACATTAAAAATATTTTCTATATAAATACAAGATCAAAATAGGTTAACACAAACAAATCATACACACAACATGGCTTCCCATCTTAAAGGTGTGAAAAAAACAACAATGACAGACGAGATTCGAGGAGCATTATGCAAGCACAACAAGGATAATCCAAGTCTCACTCAAAAGCAATTGCAAGAATGGGTTCATAGTAACTATGGTTTGCAGGTGAGTCAAGCGACAATATCGAATACAGTTAAGCGGTCTTTAGAGTATCTCTCACTTGCTCCCGAAAGAGGCGATGTTAAGCGACACAAACCGGCAAAATTTCCTGACCTAGAAAAATCTCTCTATGAATGGATTCTTCAATATCAAGAACATGTGAATATGACAGGTGAACTAATCATCGAGAAGGCGAAAAAGTTCATGAAAGATATGCATCCAGTGGATACTCCAGACTTTACTTTTTCTATTGGTTGGCTTGGAAAGTTCAAAGCAAGATATGGAATTAAAAATTTCTGGCGTTTTAGAAAAGAGTGGATCTGTTGAAATGGAGGGCATGGAGGACAAATTAAAATCCATAAGAGACAAAGTTGATCAGTTTGAAATGAAAGACATCTTTAATATGGATGAAACAGGTTTGTTTTTTTTTATTATTTTATTTTATATTTTGTACTTTAGTGATGTAATTATTTACATGTCACACCCCAATATTTCCACGTATTACCGGTGGGCCCGGTGGGGAGTATCGTGACGTAGTTGATATCATCATAGTCAAACAACACAATATTTAAATGCACAGCGGAAGCAAAAGATAGATTTATTTCAACCGAATATAATTTAATATTAAGTATCACAAAATAGTTGAAACAGATCCACAGGCGGATCGAAATAAAAAGGAAATTGTTCCACAGACTTTAACATCTAGAGCTTGCGAGACTTGATTATTGATGCCTGGAGTATCCAGCCTATTACGTATAGTACCTGCACTTAGCCTTTTTGGAAAATACGTCAGTTTACACTGGTAAATACAACTTAACTGACTCATTTTGAAAAGAGTTTGAAAATTGATTTGAATGCACTTCGGCAAAAATATCTTTTATAACTTGGGACAATTATTTGTATATAATCTTGTATACAGTTTTACTTATTTGTCGTCCATCAGGGCCGGTTTGTAGGGCCGGTCTAGATTAATTGACACGCCACAGGTATAATGCCCACAAGGATTATTTCCTTAAAGTGGATTACCAGTTTTTACATAATGCATCTGTCAGGTGTACGCCTACACCCCGTGCTTAGGTCGTGGCCATTTCTTTGAATGATGCCAAGGATATCCGGGACATGGTCATTTAACCCCCAAAGGCCATACACCAAATAATACATATTAAACGGGTTATATAAATACATCAATCACAATACGATTTAAATGACTACATACCCGACCAAGCGGTATTATTATAATACCGTATCCCAAGCCCGTATAGAGAAAATAAGTTAAGAGTATTTACTTGAGCAATGTATAAGTCAAATACAGCAAGTACAGATAGCTTTTACTGGGCTCCTAATCTGGAACGAAGGTTTATAATAACCTATTAGAATCCTAACGGGTCTTTAATTAAGCCTAAACTCAGACCGGTTAGTTTTAAAGGAGGATACGGTCCAAAAACGCATGATAAAGCGACGACCGGTTTAGAATGTGGTTTCGACCCGACAAGCTTGTATGCTTGTTTAATATGGGTAACTTAAACATATTCTGGATTTTGAGACAAAAATGATATGGTTTGACCCGTTTCGGCTAATATATGCGAACTAGTTACATAAGCCGATCCGAACGCGAAAAGTGTGTAACGGGTAACCAAATGAGTCATATACAAGTTTCCTAAGTTAATATGCCTTAAATATGTTGTGACATCAGTAAGATATCTTCTATTATGCCCAAAACGGATTTAAACTCAAATTACGCCCCGTAGGGGTATTTTGGTCATTTTAAAGGTTATAAAAGAGCTTAAATAATAATCTGAGTTTCGGGTCTGATGTAATCAGTAAAAATACTTAATTTACTAAGTTATATCAGTAGGGTATAACCTATGTGTGAAATTTATCATTTAAAACCAAACTATGCACCTTAGGGGTATTTTGGTAAATTCACTTAGGCTAAAAGGTCAAAACTGGAAACCTGAGTTTAGAACTTTTACTTACTATTAATATATAAGTATTTACTGAAAATATCAGTAGGTATCAAACCTTTTATGTTTAAAATAGTTTTAGTACATACTATGCGTTAAAAACGCTTAAAAAGGCAATTTGGAGCCATTTCCGGGTTTTCAAAGGAAAGCTGATATTTTTATTATTCCAAAAGGCTCAAAATATTTTATTTATCAAATAAAATCAGTAGCAAAAGGTTTGGGGTCAAAAGGATTTATAAAACTCATTTTATAGCCCAAAAGGGCAAAACCGGCAATTACCGAATGAAGCTTAGAACTCTATGCTATGCTCAGCCTAAAAATAAATAAAAATCTTTAAAAATACCAAAATATTATTTTACATCAGTGGGTAAAAATTTTGGTATTAGAAATCGGGTTTAGATAGGCTATACGCTAATTACACCGTTTAATTACTAAAAACTTTCTAATTACGCTAATGAGCATAACTCTTAATCTAGACCTCAAACTGATGTCAAATTTTAGGTGCAAGTTTATAAATCAGTAACTAAGGTTTCTACTCTTTTACATTTCCAAAAATCATGTTTTAAGGTCATATAGGCACAATAGTCAACATATAAACAATTAACGGAAACATGCATATGAATCGGATAACTATTGAACCAAGTTGTATAATCACAGAGGGTTATACTAACATGAAACCTGGTCCTAAAATGGCTCTAAGGCATTTCTAAAACATGCTTAAACGGGTCAGAACTGAAAGTCAAAGCGAAAGTCAAATTATGCGACTTTCGGTTCCAAACCGAGCCTAAACTAAAAATTGTCGAGTTGAACATATTTAGACATGTTCTTACATTAATTACCAAGTTATATTAATGATAAAACAGGTTGCATAGTTTCTACATTGCTAATTATGCATAAATTTGAAAATAAGTATTCTGTTGACTTTTTAATATCAAGTTTGACCCGACAATTGACCTAGTTAGAGTGGAAATCAGAGAGTACCCTTTTGAGGGTTTATTACCCACATAATTACCTACTTATAGGTACTTTTATTTCGAGATTTGACTGAATAATTATTGATTAATCTCGAAGTCAAACCTTAATTACGACGGTTTGACTTTTAGCTAAATAACTAAGCTAAACTGAATTAAAAAGGATTAAGGACACTTACAAAGGTCCTAAGTATGATTAGGTAGCCTAAGGAAACTTGTTGCTGATCAGAGGAGCTCCAGAGAAGTCTTTGAAGTGAGTTGCAAATGAGTGTAAAAAATGTTGCAACTTGTTCTTCTTATATAGTGGGTTAAATTCCATAAGATCATCACACCTTGGTCTATAAATGTTGCAAGATGTTCCCAGGTGTCCCTATGATGCTAAAAACCAGTTATAGGGCCCCTGATTTTCGAATACCACTCTTATAAGGCGGTGTAACTTGTTTAACAGGCATCTGTCCAAAATTCTGCTGCCAGCGACGGTCTTACGGACCGTAATCCTTAAGCTTTGCGGTCCGTAACCGACTTGATAAAAAATGCCCAGCTCCGCTGGCTTACGGACCGTATGGGTTCACCTTTGCGGTCCGTAAGCCTTCATCAGAAGACAAAAAATTGTGATTTCTTAGGCCTTGACCATGCAATCTATCATAATTCGAATTTTTATGTCTCTTTCCAGTAGAGGGGACCAAGTGTTCAGACTTTGCATGCTTTGCATGCACTTACACATTTTGGATCTTGTGTTGAAAGCCTTAAGTGCCAACATTTTTGAGAACTCACATTGGATCCTAGTTTTGAGTTATAATCAATTTGTTATTTAGGATATCCAGATTTATTTGCATAATTTAGATGTTGATTAAATATATCATGATTAGGGATTTATTAATAGGTCGCTCAGAGGTATAAATTAACATGTCGACGCTTTTAAATCCTACCGTACATCTTTATCTGGATCCGCTTTTATAACACGTTTGTGTAACATGACACGTGTCTTTATTTATTGGGTAAAATTTTGCGAGGTGTTACATCCTCACCCCCTTAAAAGAAATCTCGACCTCGAGATTTACTGGAACAAGTGAGGGTATTTTTCTTTCATGGTAGACTCTACCTCCCACGTATATTCGGGACCTCTGCGGGCATCCCATTTAACCTTTAAGATAGGTACGTGCTTCCTCCGAAGCTTTTTAACCCGTCGATCCTCAATCGACAAAGGTTTTTCCACAAATTTCAAGCTCTCATCTTTATGCACATCTGTATGTGGTATGACTAGCGATTCATCTGCTAGATATTTCTTCAGATTGCAGATGTGAAATACATTGTGAATACCACTGAGCTCTTCAGGCAAGTTCAACTTATAAGCCACTGACCCAACACATTCGATAATCTCGAATGGTCCTATATACCTTGGGCTTAACTTACCTTTCTTACCAAATCGCATCACCCCCTTCCAGGGTGATACCTTAAGCAAAACTTTATCACCAACCTCAAACTTTAGAGGTTTTCGCCTTTTATTAGCATAACTTTTCTGCCTATCCCTGGCAGCTTTCAGGCGGTCACGAATCTGGACTATCTTATCCGTTGTTTCAAAGACTATCTCAGGTCCTGATAACTGAACTTCTCCTACTTCTGCCCAACAAATAGGCGTTCTGCACTTTCTACCATATAATGCCTCAAAAGGCGTTACCGAATACTAGTATGGTAGCTATTGTTATAGGAGAACTCGATCAATGGCAGGTGGCTATCCCAACTACCACCTAAATCAATCACACATGCACGAAGCATGTCTTCCAAAGTTTGGATGGTACGCTCACTCTGCCTGTCCGTCTGAGGATGGTAAGCCGTACTAAAATTTAAGCGCGTGCCCAAAGATTGTTGGAAACTTTTCAAAAAATGTGATGTGTATCTGGTATATCTGTCAGAGATAATTGACACTGGAACGCCATGCAGAGATACGATCTTATCTACGTACAATTGAGCTAACATGTCGGAGCTATAAGTCTCCTTAATGGGTAGGAAATGTGCTGACTTAGTCAGTCTATCTACTATCACCCATATAGTATCATTTCCTTTCTTTGTCTTTGGCAACTTGGTGATGAAATCCATTGTCACCATCTCCCACTTCCATGTGGGAAGTTCAGGCTGTTGTAGCAAATCTGACGGCTTCTGATGTTCGGCTTTGACTTGCGCACACGTCAAACATTTAGCTACATAGGCAGCTATAGACTTTTTCAAGCCTATCCACCAATAGTTTACCTTCAGATCCTGGTACATCTTATCTACCCCATGATGAACAGAATATTTGGAACTGTGGGCTTCCTGGAGGATAACATCCCGAAGTCCTCCATAAACTGGAACCCAAATTCGTCCATTTAATCGCAGGATTCCGTCCTTGCCATAGGATAACTGTTCTTCAGTAACCCCTAGCTTTTCATCAGGATAGTTAGCTTCCAACATAGCTTCCTTCTGTGCAGCTAACAACCTTTCGTTCAAACTATTCTTTATCTCAATACTCTTGGCATTGATTCTTATAGGTTTCACTCTTTCCTTCCTGCTTAAGGCATCAGCAACCACATTTGCCTTGCCTGGATGGTATTTTATTTCACAATCATAATCATTTAAAGTTTCCATCCATCGTCGTTGTCTCATGTTTAAGTCTTTCTGATTAAACAAGTGGTGAAGGCTTTTGTGATCAGAGTAGATCACACACTTAGTTCCATACAAATAATGCCTCCATAGTTTTAGTGCAAATACAACTGCACCCAACTCCAAGTCATGGGTGGTGTAATTCTTCTCATGCACCTTTAACTGTCGTGAAGCATAGGCAATGACTTTGCCTTTCTGCATAAGCACACAGCCCATTCCGGTGTGCGATGCATCACAATATACTACAAATTCATCAATTCCATCAGGCAACGTCAATACCGGAGCATTGCTCAGCTTTTGCTTCAAAATATCGAAAGATTCTTGTCGCTTAGGCCCTCAGTCAAACTTATTATTCTTACGGGTGAGTAGAGTCAGGGGTGCTGCAATTCTTGAGAAGTTTTCAATGAATCGCCTATAGTATCCTGCCAGTCCTAGAAAGCTGCGAATCTCCGTAGGTGTCTTCGGCTCTTGCCAGTTCATAATAGCTTCTATCTTAGCGGGATCCACTTGGATACCACGCTCACTAACAACATGTCCAAGGAATTGGACTTCCCGAAGCCAAAATTCACACTTTGTAAATTTGGCATAGAGCTTTTCTTGTTGAAGTAGCTTAAGAATGCAACGGAGATGTTTCTCATGGTCAGCTTGGCTTTTCGAGTAAATGAGGATGTCGTCAATGAAGACGATGACAAATTTATCCAAGTAAGGCTTGCAGACGCGATTCATGAGGTCCATGAATGCAGCAGGTGCATTAGTGAGCCCAAAAGGCATCACTAGGAACTCGTAATGACCATAACGAGTCCTAAATGCAGTCTTGTGTACATCTTCATCTCTAACCGTCAGTTGATGATAGCCTGACCTTAAGTCGATCTTAGAGAAGTAGCTTGCCCCTTGTAATTGATCGAACAGATCATCGATCCTGGGCAAAGGATACCTATTCTTGATAGTGACCTTATTAAGCTCACGGTAATCGATGCACAGACGCATCGATCCATCCTTCTTCTTGACAAATAGGATTGGCGCTCCCCAAGGATACGAACTAGGTCTAATGAAACCTTTGGCTAGCAATTCATCTAGTTGTGTCCTCAATTCCTTCATCTCTGTTGGTGCCAACCTATAAGGCGCTCTTGCGACAGGCGCTGCTCCGGGAATGATGTCAATTCTGAATTCTACTTGTCTATCTGGTGGTAAACCAGGTAGTTCTTCAGGAAATACATCAGGGTACTCAGAAATGACTGGAATATCTTCAATCTTGGGTTTCTGCTCATCAATAGTTACTTGTGCCATATAAATGACACAACCCTTCTTCAAACATCTAAATGCCTTGAGCATAGACACTTGCTCAGGCAGTCCATACTGGGTATCTCCCTGAATGGTAACTGGCTCACCGGACGGAGTCTTGATCACCACTTGCTTCTTATTGCACACTATCTGGGCTTGGTTACGAGATAACCAATCCATGCCTATAACTATATCAAAACCGGCTAACTTCAAAGGAAGTAGGGACAATGGAAAGGAGTGGTTCCTAATGGATATAACACATCCATCTAATACGATTGATGCGGTTTCTAAGGTACCATCAGCTAATTCCACCTCATATTTCACACTTAGGGTTTTAACAGGTAAGTTCAGCAACTTACAAAACTTATTATCTACAAATGATTTATCAGCTCCTGAATCAAACAATACTCTTGCATAGATATCATTTATGAGGAAGGTACCTGTGATCACATTGTCGTCCTGGACAGCTTCCTTTGCATCCATTCGGAAGACCCTTGCTTTGGTCTTCTTGACCTCTTCCGGCTTCTTGGCGTATTTAGGGTAATTGGTTTTAATGTGCCCTTTCTCATTGCAGTTGTAACATGTGGCATCTTTAATCTTCTTACAGTCAACAGTCTTGTGCTCTTTAGACTTGCATAACCCACATGCAGGTGATCCTGACTTACACTTGGACTCAAGTCTGCACTTTCCAAAGTGGCATTTTTGGCAAGTTTTGCACTTTGGCTTTTCCTCAGCTTGTTGGCTACCCTTGTTGGATCCAGACTTCTTCCTGAAGTCAGTGCTACCTTTATGCTTCTTTTCAGATCTTCGTGAGTTATCATCCTCATGCTTTCTCTTTCCTTCTTTCGAATTCCTGAGCGATCTTAGCCTGACCGCGTCCAAGGTAAGAGACAGAGATAGATTAGCTGCTGATCTGAAAGTAGCAGGTCTCGATGCCTTAACACTGGCCTTAATTTCTGGGGCTAAACCCCCAATGAAACGAGCAATCCTTTTGGGTTCCGGGGTTACCAGATAGGGTATTAAAACAGGTGAGGTAAGCTTGAAAATCTAAATTCTTCATTACCAACGATAAGAAATCTGATTCAATTCTTTCAACCTCATGCTGCGGGCAATAATTCTCCTTAATGAGAGCGACGAACTGATCCCATGACAAATTGTAGAGCGGGATCTTCCCAGCAGCTTGAATGAGAGACTTCCACCATGCCAGGGCCTCTCCCTTGAATGATTGGGATACATACTTCATTACATCCCTTTCAGCACATCCGCTGATGTCAACTACCGTGTCCATTTCATCTAACCAGGTCATACAATCTGTCACGACCCCCGACCCGGTTTGACCCGTTTCAGGAGCCGCGGGACAGAAATCCCGTGGTATTTATTTAATTGAGTTTAACAGCGGAAGTTTATCATCAGGATCGTTTTAAAGCTAAAATTTTTCCCGATTATTTTATTTCACAACTTGGGATAAAACTCCTGTAATTTACAATACTACTATTTTACGGAGAAATCTTTATATTACAAAACATATTTCTTTATTTTATAATGAGCCACTATCTTAAGCTTGAAATGCTCCCCAACACTTTTCCTGAATTACAACAGATCACCTGAAACATGTTTGAAAAAGGTTTTGTCAGCGAGAAATACTGAGTGAATCATTCTATTTACTAAAATGACACATTTGTTATAATTTACAGTATTAAGAGCGATTACAATGTTTCTAATATCAAACCAACTACCCACGGTATTTGTCACTCGACCGAATCTGTGACTATGGTCATATCCCCCAATTGGCTGCCCCAATGGTGACGATTATCAAGTAACGTATACAAAACCCCACATACCGGCTGTACATTGGTGATTACAAAGACTTAATCCCCGTAATTATAACTTTGAAAATAAACATGATTTGGAAAGTAATTTGATAAAAAGAGAATGACTCACATTGCAGATTTAACACGGATAGAGTTTACTCTACGGATTAGCCTTGTTAACCTAATTTAAATAATAATGCACACAAAACCGGGTTAGTAATCAATACAGCATTTACGATAACTCACGAGATCAAATTCTCACAACGAACGACAAAGTGCGATACTTCATCCATCGAATTAACGACGAACGACAAAGTATAACCCTAATGTGGGCAGCACTTAAACATCCATTGGATATATTGATCGGTCGGAAAATGAATCGTAATAGCGATCGAGTTATTACCCTGTTTTGCGGCAGAAATTCTGAATTCGTGTGTGTTTATTGTACTGTTTCTATAATAACTCGGAGTATAATTTGAAACTGAACGTCGCATCAACGCAGAATTGCATCAAACAGACTGTTCTATTTATACATGAAAAACCGCCCCCTCGCGCCACGCGAGGGGTTCTTTTGTTCCTGTCGCGTGGCGTGACAGGACCTATTCTACCCTAGGGTTGCTTCGTGTCCCAGTAGCTTGGCTGAGTTGGTTTCGTGTAATTTCTAATTTTTGACAGCAAACTGTGTGGATTTTACCGAGTGGGGTTTACCCCCCCTGAGTTTTAGGGGCCCTAATCCTGATTCTGATTGTTCTGAAAATTTTAGGGTTTGTGCAGAATCACTTGGGTTTCTCAATTAGGGTTTCCTAATCAGATAATTAAAATACTAAATAGTACTTTTTGATGAGAGTTGTTACATTCTCCCCACCTTAATAAAATCTCGTCCTCGAGATTTACTGGAATAAGTGAGGATACTTTCGCTTCATTTCTGATTCCAGCTCCCAAGTGTACTCAGCTCCTCTCTTTGAATCCCATCTGACTTTGACTAAAACTAGTCGTTTATGTTTAAGAAACTTGATCTTTCGATCCTCAATTTGAAGAGGTTTCTCAACAAATTTTAGTTTTTCATTTACCTCTATATCTCGAAGAGGTACTACCAGTGATTCATCTGATAAGCATTTCTTGAGATTGGATACATGAAATACATCATGTACTCCTGCTAATTCTTCTGGTAGTTTTAAACGATAAGCAACTGGTCCTATACGTTGGATCACTGAAAATGGTCCTACGTACCTTGGACTTAGCTTTCCTTTCTTCCCAAATCTAACTACTCCTTTCCAAGGAGAAACTTTCAATAGTACTTTGTCTCCAACTTGGAATTCTAAAGGCTTGCATCTATTGTCTGCATAACTTTTATGGCGATCTCGAGCCGTCTTCAGCCTTTCCTTGATTTGAGTAATCTTATCAGTCGTCTCTTGCACTATTTCAGGTCCTGACAATTGATTTTCTCCTATTTCTGCCCAAAAAACTGGAGTTCTGCACTTTCTTCCATACAGTGCCTCAAATGGGGCAGTTTCAATACTTGAATGATAACTATTGTTATAGGAGAATTCGATCAGAGGTAAATGATCATCCCAATTTCCACCAAAATCTACCACACATGCTCGGAGCATGTCTTCAAGAGTTTGGATTGTTCTTTCACTTTGCCCGTCTGTTTGTGGATGATATGCAGTGCTTAGGTTTAGTCGAGTTCCCATTGCTTGCTGGAAACTTTTCCAGAAATGAGAAGTGAAACGACTATCCCTATCGGATACAATGGAGAGTGGAACTCCATGTAGAGATACAACTTCATCTACATACAACTTTGCCAGTCTTTCCATGCTAAAGGTTTCTTTCATTGGTAGAAAGTGAGCCGATTTGGTTAATCGATCCACAATTACCCAAATCGCATCATTACCTTTTCTGGTTTTGGGTAACTTAGTAACAAAATCCATTGTTATAAGTTCCCATTTCCATACTGGCATTTCTAATTGTTGTAGTAATCCTGAAGGTTTCTGATGTTCTGCTTTAACTTGTGAACAAGTAAGACATTTAGAAACATATCTTGCTATGTCCTTTTTCATTCCTATCCACCAAAAGTTCTTTCTTAAATCTTGGTACATCTTATTGTTTCCTGGATGCATAGTATACCTAGATTTATGAGCTTCTTCTAAAATCTTAGGTCTTAAGTCTCCCTGCTTAGGTACCCAAATTCTACTTTTGTGGAATCTCCAAATTCCATCTGCTCCTTGCTCTAATTCTTTGATTCGTCCTTTCATTCCTTCAGCAACGTCTTCTATTGTTGTCTTTTGAACATATTTTAATTGCTCCATTAAATCTACTTGTAAATTTAATCTGAGAGCACGAACTCGTCGTTGTTTTTTCATGATACTTACGACTTAAAGCATCTGCAACTACATTTGCTTTTCCTTCATGATATTGAATATCACAGTCGTAGTCGCTTAAGATTTCCATCCATCTCCTTTGTCTCATGTTTAACTCTTTTTGCCCAAATATATATCTTAAACTTTTATGATCTGTATAGATAGTAAACTTACTTCCGTACAGATAATGTCTCCAAATCTTAAGGGCAAAAATTACGGCTCCTAATTCTAAATCATGAGTCGTATAGTTTTCTTCGTGCTTTTTCAATTGCCTTGATGCGTACGCAATTACCTTCTTGCGTTGCATAAGCACACATCCTAATCCTAATTTTGAAGCATCACAGTATACTTCAAAATCTTCAGTTCCTTCTGGTAAAGCTAAGATTGGAGCATTTGTTAATTTCTGTTTCAAAATCCTAAAGGCTTCTTTTTGTTTAGGTCCCCATTCAAACTTAACGGCTTTACAAGTTAGCTTAGTTAATGGTACGGCTATTTTGGAAAAATCCTTAATAAACCGTCTATAATACCCAGCTAAACCTATAAAACTTCTAATTTCCATTGCGGATTGTGGAACCTTCCAATTGGTAATTGCTTCTATCTTAGCAGGATCTACATGAATACCTTCATGATTTACCATATGTCCTAAAAATTGCACTTCCTTTAGCCAAAATTCGCATTTCGAGAATTTGGCGTACAGCTTTTCTTTTCTTAACAAAGTTAAGAGTGCATGCAAGTGCTGACAATGTTCGTCCTGACTTTTGGAATAAATAAGTATATCGTCTATGAAGACAATTACAAATTTCTCCAAGTACGGTTTACAGATCCTATTCATCATGTCCATGAATGCTGCAGGTGCATTTGTTAACCCGAAGGGCATGACTGTAAACTCGTAATGACCATACCTAGTTCTGAAAGCAGTCTTAGGTATGTCTTCTTCTTGTACCTTCAATTGATGATATCCAGAGCGTAAATCTATCTTAGAAAAATATCTAGCTCCTTGAAGTTGATCAAAAAGATCATCAATCCTAGGTAATGGGTATCGATTCTTAATTGTAACCTTATTCAAGTCTCTATAATCAATACACATTCTCATTGAACCATCCTTTTTCTTAACAAACAACACTGGCGCTCCCCACGGGGATGAGCTAGGTTGTATGAATCCTTTACTTAGTAATTCATCTACTTGTTTCTTTAGTTCTAACATTTCGGTAGGAGCTAACTGATAAGGTTCCTTGGCTATCGGTGTAGTTCCAGGAATTAGATGAATCCTAAATTCTACTTCCCTATCAGGTGGTAATCCCGGAAGTTCTTCTGGAAATATATATGGGTATTCCGAGACTACAGGAATTTCCTTAAGTTCTTTACCCTTAGTATTAATGATTACTGAAATCATATATACTATTCCTTGTTTTCGTTCATAACTAGCAACTTTCATTACTGATATGAATTTCATGGGTTTACGTGGCTTATCTCCTGTAATCATGATTACTTTTCCAGTAGGTGCTTGAATTTCTATGGAATTCCGATCACAAAGAATTCGAGCATGGTTGGCTATTAACCAATCCATTCCTAATACAACATCGAATTCAGCTAATTTCATAGGTAATAAGTTTGCAGAAAATTTATGACCTGAAAGTTCTATTTCTACTTTTTGCAAAACCTGATATATTTTAACTGAATTCCCATCTGCGGTTTCGACTGTAAAAATCTGTCTAATGTTGGTTAAAGGTAACTTAAGAGCTTGGCAAAATAAAGTATTTATAAAACTTTGGTTTGCACCAGAGTCAAATAATACTTTTGCGTACACGTTGTGAACTAAGAACGTACCAGCTATTACATCTGGGATGAGTTCAGCTTCTTGAGTGGTTAGCTGGAATGCTCTGACATTCTTCTTAGTAGCTCCTTCGGTCACCTTGGGTTTGTTATCTACTGGTTTGATCAATTTAGGACATTCTGTTTTATAATGCCCCGCTTCTCCACAGTTAAAACAGATTACGGTTTTCTTTTTGCAGTTTTCTTCACGATGTCCTACAGTTTTGCAAAAATTGCAAGTGATATCGCATCTTCCATAATGTTTCTTTTTGCATTTCCTGCAGAATGACGGAGCTGGAGATTGCCCTGTTCCTTTTCTCTTGAAGCTGTTATTATTACCCACACGAAATCCTTGGGTAATTTTCTGAGCTAGTTCCTTTTTCCTATCTTCATCTCTTGTGCGTACCAGTTCATCGGTTAGGGTATTAGCTAATTCCACAGCATCGTCAATAGTGCGTGGTCTCGCAGCTTTAACGATATTGCGAATTTCACTAATCATTACCCAAATGTAGCGAGAAATGAGTACCGGTTCTGGTGAAGCTAGTGTTGGTACCACTCTAGCATATTCAAAGAATGTCGAGGTATAACCGCGACAATCTACACCCATCATCCGATGATTTAGAAACTTATTCGTCATCTGTTCCTTTTCATACTCGGGACAAAATTTTCTTTCCACAAAACCCTTAAATTCTTCCCAAGTCATAGCATAAGCTATTACTATTCCTTTTGATTGTAACACAGTGTTCCACCATTCGAGTGCTCCTTCTTTGAAGAGATTTGATGCGTACATGACCTTATCATCTTTAACACATTTACTTATTGCAATGACTGCTTCGGTTTTCTCTAACCAACGCAGTGATGCAGTTGCTCCTTCATTGCCTGCAAATTCAGTGGGTTTACAAGCAAGGAATTCTTTGAAAGTGCAACCAGGCGTTGCAGTTTTCATTTTCTTGGGTAATGGAGCTTGATGTGGTTCCCTATTATGATTTACATGATTATTGCCTCCGTTTACACTATTACTGAAGTTATCTTCAGTAATATGTTTACGAGGGACAATTTGTTGCGGTTCGATTGGATTCTTTATAGCAGCAACGAATGCTGGAATAGCATTGGCTATCCCTTGAGCAACAATGTTTTCGATATCTTGCTGAGTCATATATTGATCTCCTGGATGTTGCTCAGACTGATTAACCTCATTTACTGGTTCATTATCAATGTTTGCCATCTGATAATATATATATAATTTTTATTAGTATCTGATAAATAACAATTATACATAAAAACAATCAAACAATTTTCAACACACGTATAGGCAAAACTATCGATTTCTCGATTACATTTTATATATTTGATAGTATGCATCATTACACACCAATATCTTACGGAGTTTTATTCGTAGTTATTTTACAGACTGATTTTACTATTACTTTTACTATTACACAACCACAGTTTTACCATCCTACTATCTCTCGTCACTTGTCGTCCTAAAAACGAAGCTCCCTTTCATCATATTTCCAGGCAATTTGTCCCCCTATTTCCCTGATTCTATTTCCCGCATCCATCAACTCTTCACCAAAATGGCGAAGTTCAGCCATATTTTCGTTACTCATTGGTGGATTAGGTAGGGGTTCTGGATCGACTTGTGGAAAAAAGGAATAAGGATCGTTGACAATATTTTGAAATTGCCAATCATTTGTCCACCATTCGTCCATTTCTAAAGGTTGGGAGTGAACTATGGGTTCTGGGATTGCTGGTTCAAAATTCATAGGGAGTTGATTTTCAATAGGATTGGTAAAAATATTTGTATTAACAGGCTGAATCGTCTCACAGCTTGCCAATAGAAAATCTATTTCTTCCTGAAAAGTCCTTCCCTGGTTTTGTTTGGAGCTCTCTCCAATTTCCATTGGTCTAGAACCTTGTCCCACTTCCATTTCTATATCCTTGGAATATTCCTCAAACTGCAGTTCCATTTGCCTAGACTCTTTCTTGACTTCAGGTTCCATCTCCTGCTGTTTAGAACTTTCCTTGGTTATAGTTTCTTTTCCTTTTTCTAAAGGATTGTTTATTTTAGGAAGTTTTGTAGCAGGCTTTTTCCTACGTATACGACTTCCCCACACGTAATTCTTTATTTTCTTTCGTTTTGGCTTGTTCAAAGGTGGAGCCTTGAATTCTACCGGTTGTTCTACATCGGGAAAGTATCCAGTAATTTCTTTGGAAACTTCTACGGGTAAAGATTGAGGTTCTGAAAGGCTTCAGGTATCTCACTCATGCTGATGTAGCATATATGCAAAATGCGTAAAATACTAAGTTAAAATCTTTCAATAATTTTCATAAATAACTTTTAAATATTATTGCATATTGCGTAATAATTTATTACAAATATAACTGGAAAACATACTAGGGTTTATTGGAAATTTATTTATTGTTGATGGTTTCTAGATTGCAGGAAATAAGATGCTAAAATAATATTTAAAAATTTGCATTTTCTGCTACTGTATCTAGCATATACAAATTTGCCCATTTCTCATCTAGCTTATCTTCCCAAGGTGATTTATCAATTAATTCCTGGGTTTCCCGTTTAATCTTCTTTTCTCGGATTTGTTCTTTACTTTTCTTAATAATCATACTCCTTTTTCTAGGAGAAAGTGGTTCTTCATATTGTGCTTTTCGCACAAATATTCCTTCTTCGGGAATTGTAGAGAGTTTTGAAGATTTGGTTTGGGATGTATTACCCTTCTCGTTGGATGATCTATCTAATTTAAGATAGATGCTTGACAGCTTTTGCTTACTGTAACACCCCGAAAACGGGTTTGGTAATTAACCCACGTTAATACTAAAAGACGGGTAAAGTGCCGCTAGTAGTAAAAATAACCCGGTAAATATCTGGGATTTAATAAGAAATCCTAATATTAGATACAAGCGAAACAAAGTTTAGATGAATTAAGTTTATAAGAGCCCGAGTTAACGGGACTTAAAATATTATGGATTATAACTCCCGGAACCCACCGAGTAACTAGGAGTATTAACCTAGTTAGATAATGTCTTGACATTTATAGAACAAATATGGTTAAGACATCTTTTAAATAACTTGTGTAAAGTTGAGGGACCAAAATGGGATAACCTGGAAATGGTTTTAATTAAACTAAATAAAAATAACACAACACACACACACAAGTGTGTGTGGTGCGTGTTCTGGTCGACCAAGAAAAGGCTTCAAGGAGCCAAGAACCCTAACTCCAACAAATCAACAAATTGAAGCTCAAATCAAGACCCAAATCGATGCATGAACGCATATAAATGATCACCTAGTCGTGGGGATCACAAGGTATGTCGAATTTTCAGATTTGGTGATACTTGGAGATTATGATGAACAATCATAATCGAGATTTTTCAATGAATGTTGAATCTATGAGTGTTATTGTGATTATATATTGGTTTAGAAACAAACCCTAGTAGAAATCTTGATAAATTGTTGCCAAACTAGGGATTTGATAATTACCCTATTATGAGCTAAGTGGGTTTTGGTTGAATTGATGAAATTGATGTTCTAATGGTGTTTATAAACATCATATTAACTCATATGAATGAACTACTTGAACAAATTAGGGATTTTGTTAAGAGTTCATAAGTAACTAGAAGTGGGTTTTGTTAGATATGATGAAATCATGAAGAACTTGAAGTAATATCACTTGTATGTGATTAACAAGTAAACTAGGAAGTGGGTTTTTATGTAATAGTAAAGATGATGATAAGTTATGTTTAAAATCATCATATTGGATAATAGAAACAAGGCACTCAAACAAATTAAGTGATTTGGGAACTTGTTCATTCATGATTGAAATGGGTTTTGAATGTTATGATGAAGTTTGGTAGCCATGTTCATGTAACTAAGTGTATAAGATCATGTTAGCTACTAATTGATAGATAGAACTTGAACGTGCATTTATATGCTAAGGGGCGTTTGACTTTTAGTAGTCAAACCGACCATTAATAAGATCGAATGGTAATTGTGATAGAAAATATGTAAGATGGAATAGTCATAATTAAGGATGACTAATATAACCGTCTTACGAATTATGATGATAGTTTGACGCTTGACAAGCTAGGTGGAGGCTTGGAAAGGAAGCGGGTCAAACGAAGCAAGAATGGCGGAAAAGCATAATTCGGATGCAAGGTAAGTATAGCTTACACTAGTCTTAAATTGTGGAAATGTTTTCTTATCATATAAATTATGAATGAGATATTGAAACAATTGAAATATGATGTTCCGTCGTGTAGTCGAACGGAACAAGAAAATCAAAGATGATAGAAACCATAATAATGGTTAAAAAGAAGTAAATCGATAATTTGGTCATATTATGTCGAAAGCAATACACGGTTTATAATCAAAATAACCTTACGGTGTTAAACGGGAAGAGTCATGTAGAGGAGATGATAATAAATATCATCTCGCAAAGATAAATGGTCAATTCGGCCAAACGGGTCAAAAGGTGTAGACAACACCTTTTGACTATATAGACTAATGATTCTTTTGTCGAGTCATATGCTTACAGGAATAGACATCCAATGGATATTCGCATCGTTCTTAATTAGCGAATATAAAGCAAGGTATTAAAATTGGGTCTAATTGTTGATCCGAGCCAGGTACGCATATTTATGATGTATGAAAAGTGTTAATTTGGTCGAATAATTGGTGATAGCCCTTCATTGTAAAAGAAGGACCGAAATCGACCAAAACGCCCTTGTAGGCTAAATTGAACAAACAACCCTTAGAGGTTGTTTGGAAAGGAGTCTTATGATTAAACAAAAGTTTAGAACGAGTATAGGTAGTGAAAGATGTAATTCTTGGGCTAAAAGACTCCATATGAGTCTTTGCCGTAAAATGATATTTCAAGGGAAATAAATCCGGAACACATAGATATCTACTTTAAATCCAACACACATTTAGTTGTGATGGAAGAGTACTAGATAAGAAATATAGGTTACAACGCTAGATTGGAATAAAAGCGAAATTTGAGTTTAAAAGTGCTTAAAATATCCTTAACGGGTCAAAATAAGCATACGAGTGAAAATGGGTTTAAATTGTGTAATAAACCTATAATTAGAACCTATAATAGTAGGTAATATTAAATTAAAGAGTTGTATGTGATATAGGAATCAAACAAATACGTTTGTTTGATAAAATGCGTAAACGGGTCAAATTTTGGTAAAAGAGAAATAAGCCGAAGACTTAAAGGTCTTAAATTTTGTTAAGCCGAATGTCGGGTTTTAACTCCATATGATGGAGAATTAAATTACAAACATGTAGGAAGAAACGGTAGGTCAAACGGATAAACGGTTTGAAAAATACGAAAGAATTCGTGTCAAATTACGGCAAATTGGAAAGGTGGGATGCAGGTGCCACCGTAAATTACGGTGCCACCGTAATTTACGGTGGACCTGAAATGGGTTACGGTGAAACCCTCCTGAATTACGGTGAAAACAAATCGAAACAAGGATCACCGTAAATTACGGTGTCCACCGTAATTTACGGTGGACCTTGTACAAACATGTATGTTTTTGATCAGTTTTGTTTTCCGGACTCGTTTAGATGCGTTTTAAATACCGTATGACTAAAGCATTTCATGTTTATGAAATGTAGGTACTTTCTGGGATGCCGGAAGACGATCAAGCTCAGCGAAGAACCGAACACGATAATGACACACGCTTCCGCACTTTGATAAATTGTAAATCTTAAACAACGAATTCAACCACGTTATGTAGAATAACTTATGACGTGTAAAAGTTTTAATAAACCCGCATTACCGATCTATATGATAGTGATTAATTACATGATTATCTTTCAAAATATACGTTAAACCTTGGTTTAGTCTTAACTACGCATCTAATTGTTGGTAATTTACAGATAAACTGTTAATTAGAATCTAGGGTGTTACAAGTTGGTATCAGAGCCTTGGTTTAAGAGATTCGAGTATGGTTGGGAGGAACCATTCTTGGACTTAAACCTTATGCTCTTGACAAAGAATAGTGTTCGGTTCGAAGCTTGATCGCAAATCCGGTAAGTACAAGTACGTTATTAGTTAGTATGCTAAAGTGTTGTAAACAACACATAGAGCTATCGTGTGGTATACGTTACCCCAATTTAAATGATTGTTAGGGTCGACGAAAATACGCGCGTTGACACCATATATATAGAAAATGCCTTGTATTATAATACGGGCGATTATTGAAGTTGACTTTACTAACTTTTGTGGATGTTTTAAATGAAGGACACTCGCGTTTGAAGACGACGAGAGTCAAACGAATTATGGATATGATGATGGAACGGTCCGGGGTACGACAGGAAGAGCATACTCATTAAGGACCAAAATCGCGTAACGGTCGCGAACAAGACTAATGACAAGAGAAGCCCGTTAGGGCAAGCATCACCAGGTGCACACTTTTAAATTTAATCGCACAAATAATCAGTTAATAACACACATAATCACATAATAGTAATCAGGAAAAATTAAGTATTTCTAAATACTTAATTAGCTTAACTCAGTGGCTCTGATACCACCTTTTTCTGTCACGACCCCCGACCCGGTTTGACCCGTTTCAGGAGCCGCGGGACAGAAATCCCGTGGTATTTATTTAATTGAGTTTAACAGCGGAAGTTTATCATCAGGATCGTTTTAAAGCTAAAATTTTTCCCGATTATTTTATTTCACAACTTGGGATAAAACTCCTGTAATTTACAATACTACTATTTTACGGAGAAATCTTTATATTACAAAACATATTTCTTTATTTTATAATGAGCCACTATCTTAAGCTTGAAATGCTCCCCAGCACTTTTCCTGAATTACAACAGATCACCTGAAACATGTTTGAAAAAGGTTTTGTCAGCGGGAAATACTGAGTGAGTCATTCTATTTACTAAAATGACACATTTGTTATAATTTACAGTATTAAGAGCGATTACAATGTTTCTAATATCAAACCAACTACCCACGGTATTTGTCACTCGACCGAATCTGTGACTATGGTCATATCCCCCAATTGGCTGCCCCAATGGTGACGATTATCAAGTAACGTATACAAAACCCCACATACCGGCTGTACATTGGTGATTACAAAGACTTAATCCCCGTAATTATAACTTTGAAAATAAACATGATTTGGAAAGTAATTTGATAAAAAGAGAATGACTCACATTGCAGATTTAACACGGATAGAGTTTACTCTACGGATTAGCCTTGTTAACCTAATTTAAATAATAATGCACACAAAACCGGGTTAGTAATCAATACAGCATTTACGATAACTCACGAGATCAAATTCTCACAACGAACGACAAAGTGCGATACTTCATCCATCGAATTAACGACGAACGACAAAGTATAACCCTAATGTGGGCAGCACTTAAACATCCATTGGATATATTGATCGGTCGAAAAATGAATCGTAATAGCGATCGAGTTATTATCCTGTTTTGCGGCAGAAATTCGGAATTCGTGTGTGTTTATTGTACTGTTTCTATAATAACTCGGAGTATAATTTGAAACTGAACGTCGCATCAACGTAGAATTGCATCAAACAGACTGTTCTATTTATACATGAAAAACCGCCCCCTCGCGCACGCGAGGGGTTCTTTTGTTCCTGTCGCGTGGCGCGACAGGACCTATTCTACCCTAGGGTTGCTTTGTGTCCCAGTAGCTTGGCTGAGTTGGTTTCGTGTAATTTCTAATTTTTGATAGCAAACTGTGTGGATTTTACCGAGTGGGGTTTACCCCCCCCCCCCTGAGTTTTAGGGGCCCTAATCCTGATTCTGATTGTTCTGAAAATTTTAGGGTTTGTGCAGAATCACTTGGGTTTCTCAATTAGGGTTTCCTAATCAGATAATTAAAATACTAAATAGTACTTTTTGATGAGAGTTGTTACACAATCTATTACCCCTTTCTCCCCAGTGAAATCCTGGGGTTTGCAGGAAACAAAGTACTTATAGGTACAGGACTTGGTACGTGGTTTATCATCAAACACTATCCTTTTAGATGGAACACTGTGTTGATTAGATGAATGTCGATCATTATCTTTCTTTGGCCCATCTTTCTTAGAGGGTGGCTTGCTGTGAGCCTCTGAATGAGTCTTAGGCTTGGAATGCGGCATGGATAGGGTCCTACTTCGAGTCCCGCTAGATTCATTATACCGCCGCTCTATAGCTTTTGTAACAACATTATCTACTAATGCTTGCAGTTCCGCACCGGTCACATGTATCTTAGTATTTTCATGGTTTTCCACCGAATGACTGTTTACCCTGACTTAGCCATGTAGCTTTAATTGCTACATAAAGAAAATAAGGTCAAGCTTTATTTAGAAGCCTAAACAGTACTATCGTTCTTGACGATTTATTAACCATGGTTTTTAATAGGCATTTTAGTTAATTTGTTAAATATATAATTATTCAGGATCTTTATCATAATCCTAAATTATAAGTTAATAATAGCATAAAAGGCCTAGTCACATAGACAAGTTTAGTTTATAAGTCCATATTTTATGGAATCGAGGCATGAAGGTTTGAATCAAAGTTCATTACCTTTTCTTGACAGGGAGTTGTAGGCTACCACTGTCTTTAGTCCTAGAGGACGTTAACTATAGCTCGTGGGCACTTCATCCTGAAGGGATGATTATTTAAAATAAGGGAAATTTAGAATAACCCAATTTAAGAAAGACTTATGTGATTTTATTGAATCACATTTTGCCAAGAGTGTTAACATGTCTTCAGATGTTAACAAGGATTGGAATCTTTTGAATGGGTTTTACCATCTTGGCCATGTCTGCAATGACATTTAGGCTAGGTTTTACCTTTAAGATTCTTTTTTAATATCTAACGCAGATCAATCCTAAATTGAGAGGTTAATATGGATCTGAACCTAATTATGGAACTACCATCTTGGCCCTGTCTTAAGATGACACGTGGCTAGGTCTGGTCCCTTTTTAGATTTTGCCACTTTATCATAATGGTAGATCTTTTTAGTAGGAATGTTATTTCATTTATTTCACATTTTATGTTTATGCACATAATTAATAAAATGAAAATCAAAACTAATCATTCCAATGAGAAAATTTAACAAGTACAATTTTGCCCTAAACGGGACTTCTACAAAAATAACACGCCCACGCAGGGGCTTAAACAAATAAACATATCCACGCAGGGGTCAACAGAAAACATGCCCACGCAGGGGCAGAATACAAAAAGATAAACCCTCGCAGGGGTTAAACAAAAGGAATGCCCACGCAGGGGCTGGAAAAATAAGGAAATACAACCAATAAATAAAGGATTCAATGGTCCTTCTTGCTCTTTCCTTTTATTAAATTCGTCAATCCCTTAAAGAATCCTTGCCGCTCCCTGCGATCTCTGTGAACTTCTCGCTCAACTTGATCCAACCTTTGGAGAATTTCCTCCCGTTCTGGGGGGGAAAACCGAGGTATCTGCGGCTGCGGCTGATGTGGAGGTCGAAGAGGCGGCTGCTGTTGGTATCCATAAGCTGGGTATCCAACTCCCCAAGGAGTTCCGTAGGGCAGCGTTGTAGTTCGCTGCCACCAAATATGGGTCGACCTCAGCATAATTGAAGCTGGTGTGAGCCGGCAGCTCAAAGGGATTATACGCTGCTGAGCCAGCGTACGTGGGATGGGTTGTCAAAACCCAATGGTGGTGGCATGACAGGTGCAGAGTTCACTTCCGGGTTGGGGTTTGAAGGTCCCCCCATCTCCTGGTTTTCTTGGAGTGGCGGGTAGTGGCTGCCACTCGATGGTTGAGGGGTGCTGATATGCACTCCTCTTCCTTGCACGGACATCCGTGCGTTTGTTCTCCTTCGTCTCGGCGGCTCAGGAGGCTGCTGCTGAACTGGAGGTGGTGGTGGTGGCGGGGTAACTGCCACGAAACGTGAATCCCCAGAAGGATCCTGTTGCTGCTGCTGCTGCTGCGATGAATGGTAAGAGGGTGTAAAATACCACTCAAACTGGTTGAGCTTGGCTTGGTAACTATCAGGACCACGGTAGGGTGATCCCTGAAAAGATGACCCATCAGAAATTTCTATGGGATGTGTGGGGGTACCGGTTGGTGGTTCAGTGGGGTCCGTATCCTCATCCATATCCATGGCGTGATCTCCAGAAAAGTGATCTTCCGGTCCCAATGGGTTAACACCCACTGGTTCTTCGAGGTAGTTGGCCGGGTTGAACCGGCTACGGAAGATATGTGACGGGTTATCAAAGGAGTGACGAGAGTTGGACCTCTGAAAAGGGATAAATGAAGGCTGTGGGTTTTCGGGCTCATTTTCTGAATGGGGTCCAAAAGAGTGTTGTAAGACGGTGACGAGCTTAACGAGACTGACCGCCTTGCTGGCTGTAGATGTGCCCTCCATTCCCCCTAGGGACTTGTACGCATGTTGATAGGTGAGGTTCGTCTTTGAGACGGCCCGGCCTCCTGGTCGTGGCTTACTGCAGGTACCTTTCCGTTGCTCCCGAAAGCAATTGCAAGAATGGGTTCATAGTAACTATGGTTTGCAGGTGAGTCAAGCGACAATATCGAATACAGTTAAGCGGTCTTTAGAGTATCTCTCACTTGCTCCCGAAAGAGGCGATGTTAAGCGACACAAACCGGCAAAATTTCCTGACCTAGAAAAATCTCTCTATGAATGGATTCTTCAATATCAAGAACATGTGAATATGACAGGTGAACTAATCATCGAGAAGGCGAAAAAGTTCATGAAAGATATGTATCCAGTGGATACTCCAGACTTTACTTTTTCTATTGGTTGGCTTGGAAAGTTCAAAGCAAGATATGGAATTAAAAATTTCCGGCGTTTTGGAAGAGAGTGGATCTGTTGAAATGGAGGGCATGGAGGACAAATTAAAATCCATAAGAGACAAAGTTGATCAGTTTGAAATGAAAGACATCTTTAATATGGATGAAACAGGTTTGTTTTTTTTATTATTTTATTTTATATTTTGTACTTTAGTGATGTAATTATTTACATGTCACACCTCAATATTTCCACGTATTACCGGTGGGCCCGGTGGGGAGTATCGTGACGTAGTTGATATCATCATAGTCAAACAACACAATATTTAAATGCACAGCGGAAGCAAAAGATAGATTTATTTCAACCGAATATAATGTAATATTAAGTATCACAAAATAGTTGAAACAGATCCACAGGCGGATCGAAATAAAAAGGAAATTGTTCCACAGACTTTAACATCTAGAGCTTGCGAGACTTGATTATTGATGCCTGGAGTATCCAGCCTATTACGTATAGTACCTGCACTTAGCCTTTTTGGAAAATACGTCAGTTTACACTGGTAAATACAACTTAACTGACTCATTTTGAAAAGAGTTTGAAAATTGATTTGAATGCACTTCGGCAAAAATATCTTTTATAACTTGGGACAATTATTTGTATATAATCTTGTATACAGTTTTACTTATTTGTCGTCCATCAGGGCCGGTTTGTAGGGCCGGTCTAGATTAATTGACACGCCACAGGTATAATGCCCACAAGGATTATTTCCTTAAAGTGGATTACCAGTTTTTACCTAATGCATCTGTCAGGTGTACGCCTACACCCCGTGCTTAGGTCGTGGCCATTTCTTTGAATGATGCCAAGGATATCCGGGACATGGTCATTTAACCCCCAAAGGCCATACACCAAATAATACATATTAAACGGGTTATATAAATACATCAATCACAATACGATTTAAATGACTACATACCCGACCAAGCGGTATTATTATAATACCGTATCCCAAGCCCGTATAGGGAAAATAAGTTAAGAGTATTTACTTGAGCAATGTATAAGTCAAATACAGCAAGTACAGATAGCTTTTACTGGGCTCCTAATCTGGAACGAAGGTTTATAATAACCTATTAGAATCCTAACGGGTCTTTAATTAAGCCTAAACTTAGACCGGTTAGTTTTAAAGGAGGATACGGTCCAAAAACGCATGATAAAGCGACGACCGGTTTAGAATGTGGTTTCGACCCGACAAGCTTGTATGCTTGTTTAATATGGGTAACTTAAACACATTCTGGATTTTGAGACAAAAATGATATGGTTTGACCCGTTTCGGCTAATATATGCAAACTAGTTACATAAGCCGATCCGAACGCGAAAAGTGCGTAACGGGTAACCAAATGAGTCATATACAAGTTTCCTAAGTTAATATGCCTTAAATATGTTGTGACATCAGTAAGATATCTTCTATTATGCCCAAAACGGATTTAAACTCAAATTACGCCCCGTAGGGGTATTTTGGTCATTTTAAAGGTTATAAAAGAGCTTAAATAATAATCTGAGTTTCGGGTCTGAAGTAATCAGTAAAAATACTTAATTTACTAAGTTATATCTGTAGGGTATAACCTATGTGTGAAATTTATCATTTAAAACCAAACTATGCACCTTAGGGGTATTTTGGTAAATTCACTTAAGCTAAAAGGTCAAAACTGGAAACCTGAGTTTAGAACTTTTACTTACTGTTAATATATAAGTATTTACTGAAAATATCAGTAGGTATCAAACCTTTTATGTTTAAAATAGTTTTAGTACATACTATGCGTTAAAAACGCTTAAAAATGCGATTTGGAGCCATTTTCGGGTATTCAAAGGAAAGCTGATATTTTTATTATTCCATAAGGCTCAAAATATTTTATTTATCAAATAAAATCAGTAGCAAAAGGTTTGGGGTCAAAAGGATTTATAAAACTCATTTTATAGCCCAAAAGGGCAAAACCGGCAATTACCGAATCAAGCTTAGAACTCTATGTTATGCTCAGCCTAAAAATAAATAAAAATCTTTAAAAATCCCAAAATATTATTTTACATCAGTGGGTAAAAAGTTTGGTATTAGAAATCGGGTTTAGATAGACTATACGCTAATTACACCGTTTAATTACTAAAAACTTTCTAATTACGCTAATGAGTATAACTCTTAATCTAGACCTCAAACTGATGTCAAATTTTAGGTGCAAGTTTATAAATAAGTAACTAAGGTTTCTAATCTTTTACATTTCCAAAATCACGTTTTAAGGTCATATGGGCATAATAGTCAACATATAAACAATTAACGGAAACATGCATATGAATCGGATAACTATTGAACCAAATTGTATAATTATAGAGGGTTATAATAACATGAAACCTGGTCCTAAAATGGCTCTAAGGAATTTCTAAAACATGCTTAAACGGGTCAGAACTGAAAGTCAAAGCGAAAGTCAAATTATGCGACTTTCGGTTCCAAACCGAGCCTAAACTGAAAATTGTCGGGTTGAACATGTTTAGACATGTTCTTACATTAATTACCAAGTTATATTAATGATAAAACAGGTTGCATAGTTTCTACATTGCTAATTATGCATTAATTTGAAAATAAGTATTCTGTTGACTTTTTAATATCAAGTTTGACCCGACAATTGACCTAGTTAGAGTGGAAATCAAAGAGTACCCTTTTGAGGGTTTATTACCCACATAATTACCTACTTATAGGTACTTTTAATTCGAGATTTGACTGAATAATTATTGATTAATCTCGAAGTCAAACCTTAATTACGACGGTTTGACTTTTAGCTAAATAACTAAGCTAAACTGAATTAAAAAGGATTAAGGACACTTACAAAGGTCCTAAGTATGATTAGGCAGCCTAAGGAAACTTGTTGCTGATCAGAAGAGCACCAGAGAAGTCTTTGAAGTGAGTTGCAAATGAGTGTCAAAAATGTTGCAACTTGTTCTTCTTATATAGTGGGCTAAATTCCATAAGATCATCACACCTTGGTCTATAAATGTTGCAAGATGTTCCCAGGTGTCCCTATGATGCTAAAAACCAGTTATAGGGCCCCTGATTTTCGAATACCACTCTTATAAGGCGGTGTAACTTGTTTAACATGCATCTGTCCAAAATTCTGCTGCCAGCGACGGTCTTACGGACCGTAATCCTTAAGCTTTGCGGACCATAAGACTCGCTTACGGACCGTAAGCTCTTGGCTTTGCGGTTCGTAACCGACTTGATCAAAAATGCCCAGCTCCGCTGGCTTACGGACCGTATGGGTTCACCTTTGCGGTCCGTAAGCCTTCATCAGAAGACAAAAATTTGTGATTTCTTAGGCCTTGACCATGCAATCTATCATAATTCGAATTTTTATGTCTCTTTCCAGTAGAGGGGACCAAGTGTTCAGACTTTGCATGCTTTGCATGCACTTACACATTTTGGATCTTGTGTTGAATGCCTTAAGTGCCAACATTTTCGAGAACTCACATTGGATCCTAGTTTTGAGTTATAATCAATTTGTTATTTAGGATATCCAGATTTATTTGCATAATTTAGATGTTGATTAAATATATCATGATTAGGGATTTATTAATAGGTCGCTCAGAGGTATAAATTAACATGTCGACGCTTTTAAATCCTACCGTACATCTTTATCTGGATCCGCTTTTATAACACGTTTGTGTTACATGACACGTGTCTTTGGTGAGGTATAGTTTTTTTTTTAGGTTTTTGTTTGAGGGGGGGGGGGGGGGGTTAGGTTTTTGGGTGGTGGTGGGGTGGGGTGGGGGTGGGGGTTTAGGTTTTGGGTGTTTAGGTTTTGGGTGGTGAAGTAGTGGGTTTAATTTTAGGTTATTGGACACTTGTCACTCTATAAATCCTTCTTACACTTCTTACAATTAGAAGCCTTTGTAAAATAACTTGACCCTATATGCTAATAAGCATAAGCTTAAAAAGCTAAACCAAACACCAAGTTGAACTTATTTTGTAAAAAAAGCTAAAAAAACTATAAGCTTTACTAAAAAAGCTAGGCCAAACACCCCCTCAATAGGACATACATTTCTTATGAGGTCTTTCAAGTGCAAAAAATGGGAAATTGATTCTGTTTAATTTGTGTGTAAAAATAAAATAATCTGCAGTATATGTAAATCTTTATCATGATACTTGTTTTATAGCTTTCATGTATATATCTATGTGTGTGGTATGTCCAAAACTAAATAGATATAATGGTGATTGGTGGATAATAGTCAAAAGCACACAAGGTGCACGCCCAGGTGCTTAGGCGAGGCGAATGACTGCACCTAAAGTAGAAGCAAGGTGCGGCGAATGACTCTTCTTCAAGTAAACGCAAGGCGGGAACCTTTCTATAGTCGTGCGCTTTTTGCGAGGTGCGTAAACAAGTTTTATTTTTTTTTTCTTATTCTGTCACTTATTTGCTAACTTCTTTCCCCAAAATGTTTTAGGCTAAGTCTTTAACAAACCTAAGCCTTACTTACCAGTTACCAACTAATCGACTCTTTTAGATAGGATATATGAGCAGATAAATTACCCTCTCGCTCTCAGTCTATTTGGCATAATTTTGTATGTAGGTTGATCTTAAGTCAAGCCTTATGGTTGTTTAATGTGAACGGCGAGAGCATTTTATGGTTTTGATTATAGCGAATTATTAACAATCCATAATTTGGAACTTGTGCACTAATAATAAAGTCTCAGTATAGGCTTACACATGTATCAATAGGGTTTTCTAAGTCACTAAAATGTGTTAATACATCATAATGAAGATAAGCACCTATGCTTTGTTTTGTGAGGAATGTTTGTGTTTGGATCTGCATATTACATAACATATACTACTTACCCACTAAAATAAAGATTTTAAGATCATTTTGGAAGAATAATACATATGCTAAGAAGAAAACACAGGATCATTATGCACTTTCGAAAGATAAACACTAATCACCTGAAGAGTTACGAGATTTGGAATGGGAATTATGATATTATCTTAGTATTTATTTGTAAATCTCAGTTGCTCTTGTTTTTTCTTTCTCGAACGCATCAAATCTACACCCTTGATATTCAAATTTCACGGGTGAAATATTGCATTGATGCAGCAGCTTCATGCATGGACAAAGGTACAGTTTTGTGGTCTTTTTAACATCTTTTCTCTAGGTTTTTAACAAATTTCCACCACTTTGTTTAATCATAGCTGTCAAGGCCCAAAGGATGAGCCTTGGGTTAAAAAGCGAGGGCTTTTTAGGCGAGGCGTATAGTATAAAAATACAATTTTTAGGGGGTTTACACATGTTTTAGGCTTCTTTGGGGCTAGTTTAGCCGTTTAGGTTGATTCCAGGCGTGTTTCGGGTTGGTATAATTGTTTTAGACCTGTTCAGACGACTTTTGGCTGTCTGAAAAATGCACATGAAGGCCTGAAATGCTTTTGAAACGAAGCGAGAAGGCTACATTGGGCCAGAGAAGTGGGCATAGGCGTGCGCCTGGGTGAGCCTTGACCTTGACAACATATTAGTAATCCCAGTAAATGTATAAAGTAAAGATCACGGGACAACACGTATGTTTAGCACATAGCAAATTACCCAATAAATATGTATGTGTGTTCTTTTTTATATTATGCTACACTTTAAGCTATACTACATCTGTCATATTTTTTACACTTTAGCTCATTGTTTTGGGCCTTCAGCTAATAGCTCCAAGCTAGCAGTCCTAGATCTAGCTGTCGGTTTGATGGAAAACATGTTCTTTAATTACTTGACATATTATCATATTTTAATGGAAAACATGACTTTTTTTGTATCATTTAATGTATAATTGTGTTTTGTAGTTTGGCTTTCTTAAGTTTTTAAACTGTCACTTTTGATACCATGTTTATTTACTCTTAGCTAGGTGGATCAACCATTCATGTAGTTTTATTACTGGATTTCTGTCATCATTTGTCATCGGAAGCTGATCCTGAGAGTTGAACTTTGACTACTGGTCTTCTGTTTGTAATGTGCACACCAACTGTTCGACGTTTTGCTCCAAAGAGCTTCTTAACCAATTATGAGAATTTTTTCACAACCATAGCTTCTGCTACGACACTTAACATCTCCCGTACATAACAGAGTTTGTGACAACAACTCATTCGGTAAATTAACCTTCATGTGGTTTCAAATCATGCACAAAAACAGCGGAGGAACACGACCTAAAAAGAAAGCAAAAAAAACTGAATTTTTTTCGGTGAAAGATGTACGCGGGACCCTAACTTGAACTGGGTAATTGGGATTCTTCGCTAGCGGTAACAGCCCGCGAAGAAACACATATGAATTCAAGAATGTTGGACACTTCTGGGACTGCAAAACGGGCCCGTATTTCAAAAGATGGAAACTTTCCAGGCCCGTTTACGTTTCGGTTGAAATTCCCAGTTGGGTTTAGGCCGAACATGAATTATCTTCAAGAACTTGAGAAATGGCAGAAAATGGATTTTCCGTCGCCTTATTTGAATGCAAGAAGAGTTGAGGTGTCGGCTTGGTTTAAAAAAGCGCGAAGCGCTCCGAAGCGTTTTGGTTCCAAAAGCTTTAAGCGAAGCTTCAAGCGCGAAGCGAGAGCTTCACGTATACGAAGCGCTCAAAATTAAATATATATATATATATATATATAGGGGAAGGATCCACTAAAAAGTAGATTTTGCCTAAGTAGCCTAAGAAGGATTGTGATGATGACATGTGGCACTCCTAATAAGTAGGAATGAAGGGCATTTTGGTCCTTATAAATAGGAGTGAAAATGACATGTGGCACCCCTTTTGTTTTTAAAAAATATAAACAAAAAAAATCTAGTACAAAAAAATCTAACACAAAAAATCTAGCACAAAAAATGTAGTACAAAAAAATATAGCACAAAAAAATCTAGTACAAAGAAATATAGCACGAAAAAATTTGGCAAAAAATGTAGTACAAAAAAATCTAGCACAAAAAAATTGAGGAAAAAAAATTTAAGACAAAAATTCAGCACAAAAAATTTAGCATAAAAATATAGTATAAAAATTTAGCACAAAAAATGTTATATAACATAGAAATACAACACATTTAAGTGGGTTTTTTTAGTCTTCATATTTTATATAACAATATGGTACTCAAATTAAAGATAAAAAGACGCTCGATTTTACGGTGAAATTTTTATGAAAAAATAATGTCGTATAAAAAAGTTATGAACGTTTAAAAAATGAGGGTGAAATATGCATGTGACTTGCATGTGGAGAGAGAAAGTCCATAAATATGATTTTCCCAAGATACCCTTGCACTCCTCCTTTCTCCTACCCTTTCATCTTAACCATTGATTTGAAAAATGAATGGTTAAGATTCCTTCTTAGGCTACTTAGGCAAAATCCACTTTTTAGTGGATCCTTCCCCTATATATATATATATATTGTACACATCAATATGACCTATTCTACTTGTTAATCAATAACAAACACAAAAACATGATTAAAAAACACACTTAACACATAAAAAACATAGTTAAAACATAAATTAAAGTCGAAACACACTTAGGGTAAAGAAACAGGCCTCATTTAACACTATTTAAAGACTGTTGGGCTTAAAAAATGGCCCAAATGTGACCTGATTGGGCTGAAGCGTCGCTTCAAACCATCATCGCTTCGCGCTTAAAGCTCGCTTCACAGCGCTTCACGTAATGTAACGCTTCAGACCAAAAAAAGCGATGTTTCCAGCGCTTCAGCGCTTCACGCTTAAAGCGCTTTAAGCGCGCTTTTTTAAACACAGGGTGTCGGATCCTAAAGCTAGAAAGAGGGCGGTTGCAGTGCTTCATGAGCTTCTTAGTTTGACTATGGAGAAACGGCTGACTTCTGGTCAACTCGATGCATTTCATTCGGAACTGAGATTACCAGCCCGCTTGTTGCTTTGCTTAATTAAGCACCATGGTATGTTTTACATTACTAATAAGGGTGCGAAAAGTACTGTTTTTCTTAAAGAAGCTTATGATGGGTCAAGATTAGTTGATAAATGTCCGATTTTGACTTTTAGGGATAAGTTTGTAGCACTCACGGGTAGGAGAGATCTTGAACCAACTTCATGTACCACTCACTACATGACTATGAGATTGAAAAAAATGATTATAGAGGCTTTTTTTTTTTAATATTTATTTTTGAATCATATGGCTGTAGTTTGCCTTAGTTTCACACATATCAGATGCGATATTTGAATTCGATTCATAATGGGTTTGTCCACTGCTAAGCGCAGTTTCCTTCTAAACATTATTGAAAAAACTAAACTTTGCTAGTGTCTAATTGCCGCAAGAAAGGTTGAGATGATCCCACCTCTAGGTGTGTAAACAAGTAGGCTCAGGCTTGGCGCGTTATGTTTTTATGAAGCTCGAGCTTGGCTCAGTTTGAGCCTGCTTATTTGAGCTCGAGCTCGGCTTGCGAGTACAACCCAAAGCTCGAGCTCGGCTCGCGAGTAAAACCCAAAGCTCGAGCTCGCTTCAACGTCGCTTAAACGAGCCAAAGCTCGGCTCGAGCTTAGCTCACCATTGTTATCATAATTATTGTTATATTATATTATATATTAAAAAACGAAAATTTTGTTTGGGCTCGTTTAGTCTTGTGAGCCTAAACGAGCTTTGTATTTCAGGCTCGAACTCGGGCTAACTCTATTTCACGCTCGGCTCGTACGAGCTTTTAACCGAGCCAATTACGAGTAGCTCTTGAGCCTCTGGGCTTGTTTACACCCCTACGGCCACCTCATTTGAACTCACTCCAACCCAAATTAACCCTAATGAAATTAAACAAGACAATCATCTTTTTATGATTTTTGTTTGTCTGCCTGTCTGGTCCGGCGGACCCAAGCCCAAAACATATTCGTGTACTGATAATCGCACAAGTCATATGTGTAGGGTAGGATTATAAACAAAAAAATGGAAGTCAATACCTCAAAGTTCAATATATTTTTAATTGAAAAGTGCAAGGAATTTTTTGAAGGTAGGTAGGTAGGTCAAGTCATTTTACTTTATTATTTAAAATACTTGCATGCAAAAGTTTTTTATTTTATAAACTCGAAATCATTTTTCAAACTTACACTAAATTGTACATTATATATACTTCTAATTTATAACATTTTTAGGCATTGAAAGTTGTACTTTTAGCTTATGAAGTTGTATTGTGGTTTATGACAAAACCATGTGCTATGGTGACTCACTTTTTAACACTTGTGTGTTTCAAATTTTGTCAGGCCACTCACATTTGTTTTGAAATAGGCATGGCAGTCTCTCTCATATTTTCTCTATCAACTCTCTTCAGCTTCTGTCCTTCTCTTTTCGATGACTGGAACCACTTGATTTTGCCGTCACCAATGCCGTTTGGAGGTCACCGGAGTAAAGGGAAGAGACGGTGGCGGTGATGCGGAGGAGCCGGAAACAAAGCTAATAAGGCGATTGTGGTGTGAGGATGATCGCGATTGTGATGGTGGTAGAAGAGAAAGGTTCTAGGTGAGACAAAAGGATTCATGTTTCTGAATCAAATATGAAAATAAAAAAAAGGTAGAAGTAAGAGATGCCTTGGTAGCCAATGACTACATCACCGGTGCCGCCGTCTGCGGTGGTGGTTTGTGGATGAGAAGGCCTTTACAGAAACTGCAGAGCATTTCTCACTATAATTGATCATGAAGAAAAAGGTGAACCAAAGTGACTGACCCAGATGGTTGTACAACAAGCTTTGATAGTTGCACATACAGATGCAAGTAGGAGAAGCAATTGCAATAGATTGTTGAAATAAAAATAATGGAAAGATATTATATGGTTTAAGGTCGCCACCACAGGGACGAAGCGTTTGATGAATTTTTTTTTGAACCGTAAATTTCATTACCAAAAATCAAAAGCTACAACCAGCAGTATCCTCTCAAACTGGGAACTTGAGCAAAGTTCTAGAAAGTAGAAACAACACATAATATTTTTGTTATTGTATTGGACGACGGACGTGACAACTAGCTAATTGGGGGACGTTGGGACACATAGAACTCTTCAACGAAAATCAATCTTGAAATTAAATAATAACAATCTCTAGCGTTCAGTAGGAAATTTCTTTTTTTTTATTTGAACCTGACAAACACATCGTTTTCCTTTGGGGAGGGTACTCTGAGTAGTGGGTACCTCGTAGGACCTCGACCCGCCTACGCGGGTCATGTATGGATATGCAGGAAAGGGTGCTCCTAGATGTATGTAGGGGTTGTGTTTGTTCGCGAGAATGGATTCCTCGCCAAGTCAGTTTGGCGGGTGTGGACAAACTTGCGCGAATTCGGGTAACGGCTACAAGGGAGAAAGAAGGAAAATGTACCCGACCGGGGATGGACGTATTGTTCACATTATCTCTTTATTATAATTTGCAAAAGAGGGGTATTTATTATTGTTTAGAAAAGGATCTTAACAATTTACAAAAATGATATTATATATTGTTTTGTAGGTTGTAGAATAATTTACAAAAAAGATATTATATGCTGTTTTGTAGGTTGTAGAAAATGTCCAATAAATAAATTTGTACTTAAAAAGTCTTAAAAGTATGTTAAATTTGTTCTTAAATTTAATTATTTATTTTTCTTGATGAATTTGTTCTTAAATTACTTATTTAGTTTTGTATTTATTATTCGAATTAGAAAGTGGGTCTCTTGGTTGTGTGGATCTGGCTCATGTATGATGTTAAGTTATTAACTAACCCATGCCCAGCTAAATTTGTAAGCCCCGAGCCGCAACGCGGCGGGGGGCGTACATCTAGTTGAATATAAACTACAATTTACGACTCCGGGCTTTGTGGCGAAACAGTTAAACCGAACAGCAAGTAGACGTAACAATGTTGAACCGCGCACATGATTGCGGCGTGTTAAATAGCAAAAAAGAACAAAATGTAAACATAGAAAAGAATAACTAACTTATGACCCACGCGTTGCGACAGGATTGTTAAACAAGAAAAAAAAAATGTTAAACCACACACACACATAGCGTGTCACTCGCAAAATTTATACTGAAACATAAACCATTGTTGTAAAAAAAGTGCATGTTAACTCGTATAAGTTAGACCAAAACGTAAAACATAAACAAGGATAACTAAGGCCGTGGGGTATGGTGGGGCGGGAGTTGGGTTTGGGTTGGGGCAAATGGTGACACGTGGAAGGGGAGCCCCCCCCCCCCCCCCCTCCTGGTTACGTGTAAGCGGGGTATGGCGGGGCGTGGGTTGGGCTTGGGTTAGGTGCACCGCGTGGCAGAGGTAATTAAAAAAAATACCAAAAAATTTATAAAAATTCACACAACAATTTATAAAAAAACCTACAACTTCATTAAAATTTAAAACATTACATAGTTCTAAAAATTACAAAATAACAAACCTAAAGCGTTAAAAAAATTTCAAAAAGGTCGATCTTGTCGAACGCCTTTTTTTCCTTGCCTCGAAACTCTATGTTAGCCACCGCCACCCGGTCCTTTGGGTGACCGCGTGGCGGTTCGGGAAGATGGGGGGACCGTTTGGGGGGATGGTTTGAATTTTAAAATTCAAAATTCAAAAACCCAACCGCCTGATGTGGCGGGTGACCAATGAAATTCAGCCAAGTAGCATGGCCTATCTGCCCCACGCCCGGCTTGAAAGCCAAGCCCCAAGGGCCACGCCAAACCCAAGCCCACCCGGGGTGGTGGCTTGGGCGTTTTCCCCCAACCCACGCCCAAACCCCCGCCCCATACCCCATGGCCTAAGTCGACTCCCGCACAATGCGACGGCATTATTAAACCACAAAAAAAAAAAAAATTTGCAAAAACATTGAACCACACATGTGTAGTGTGCTAACTTACAAAATTTAGACTGAAATGTAAAACATTATCGTAAAATAGAATAACTGAGTCTAAACAACGTATAAAGGAACTAAAAAAGTAAGAATAAAAAATATATATATGTGGGAAAGATTAGGGGCAAAACTAACAGAAATTTTGAATAGAGCTAGAAGCGGGGAGCAAAATAATGATAAGTTAGAAAGACTAGGAAGGAAACTGACACTTTTTAAACAATTAGGGGCAAAACCGTTAAAACGAACAAGACAGAAAGCAAAAAGAAGTTAACTCTTTAACAAATTTCCTTTTGGTTAAGTCTCTTTTTGTAAAATTCACAAATCCAACACCCAAAAGATTTCTAACAAAACCCAAAATCCATGTTTAGAGGCCCTTAAATGTTTTTCCAATATAATACCTAAAGTAAAACTGAACATAAAAATATTTTCGTATTTATGCTATTTATCCTGCGTGCTTTTTACTACGTACAAGTTTCCTTTGTATCAACTTTTAGGTCGATCACACCTACTAAAACCTGTTTTGACCCTGAAAAAATATAAAGGGAGAGGGGGGCTATTGTTTGACGAGTTGAGGGTTAAGTGGGGTTGGGTTCTTTTGGAAATAAAGGTGAGTCGGAGGGTAGCCGTTTGGGGTTGGGCAAGGAGGTTTAGTATCATTAATAATCTAATTAAATAATTTAACTTAGCAAACCAAAATAATAGATACCAACAATAATAAACATTCACATATTATTTACCGCGGTTTAATCTGGTTACAAACGGTTCGGGTTCTAGGATCCGTTTTTAGGCGGATGTTACACTATAACTGTGAGTTTTTGTTTTGCTTGCTTAATTTATTGGATATTTTTGTTAGAAAAAAAACTGAAGTCCATGTTTTTTTTTGAACGGCCAACGAATCCTCCAAATGGGCTACTTGCGAAATTCACCACATCGGGATACACTTGCCTCCGAACCGGGGAAAACCCCCACCTAGGGCGAAACCCGTGAACACTCGCCCCAAGGCACGACAGTGCGGTGAGGTAAAACTCGCTCAGTTCAAGGATCGAACTAGCGATCTCCACCTATTTGCCTAGTCTCCCATCATCACCAGGTGCCGCAGAAAAAAATGGAGAGGGCAGGAATCGAACCTGGGTCCCTTAGAACACCAAGTCTCTCCCTTACTACTCCATCACCACCTCATTGGCACTTAAGTCCGTATTTAATGTTTGCATTTACTTATTTTGGTTAAACAATCAATATTAAAATGAAATACGGAAAACAAAATTTAATTAACTAAATAAAGGCTTTTGGGTCGTTTTATCATATTTTGAGATTGTGTTGCAGCATGATTCCTTCATTTCGTGTGTGTTTTCGGTTCTGGCCCATGGGCTTGTACAAGGATGCAAATGGCATCTTCGTGCAAGTAAACATAAATGTAGTGGATCCTTTGAAATCACAAAGCATGTCGGTCCACATACGTGTTTGCATCATAAGATTACTCAAGATAATCCAAATTAAGATGCAACCTTGATTGCTCAAGAAATCTAACATCTTATAAAAGAACACCTTTCTATTAGTATTGCCGCTTTAAGAGCCGAAATAATTGATAAATTTGGCTATACTCCTTCATACAAGAAGGGTTGAGTAGGAAAAGAGAAGGCAAATAAACAAGTCTTTAGGAATTGGGAAGAATCTTATACTATTTTACCAAAATTTCTACATGCACTACAAAAATTCAATCCAGGTACAGGTACTATCGTTGAATGGTGGCTTATGGGAAAGGCTTATGTAGATCAAGTAGAATTTAGACGTGTGTTTTGGGTATTTGATCCTTCTATCAACGGATTTAAGCATTATTGGCTTGTGATTAACATTGATGCCACACATTTGTATGGTAAGTATAAAGGCAAGAAGATGATTGCAATGGGAGTTGATGGTAATAATCAAATATTTATGCTTGCATTTGCAATTATGGAAGATGAATCTTACGCTAGTTGGAATTGATTTCTTTCTCATGTAAAGAAACATGTGGTGAACGATAGTGAAGGGTTATGTTTAATATCAGATCGTCATGCTGGAATCTTAAAGGTGGTTAATGAGTAAGGATCTCCTTGGTTAGAGGCACATTGTTTTCATAGGTATTGTTTATTAAATTTCATAGTAATGGTTTTAGTTTATTTTTCATGTCAATAATATCCATCATGTTGATTTTCCATAGGTACTGCTTAAGACATTTTATCAACAATTTTATTGATAAGTTCCGCAACTCAAAATTGAAAGCTTATCGTGCTAGGAGTCATAATCAAATATAGAAGTTCAACTCAATCACTGAGGAAATTGGACAATAAATCCACAAGCTCACAAGTGGCTCGAGGAACACACACTTGATAAATGGACACTTGCACATGACGGTGGAAAGTGATACGGGTTGCTCACTATGAATTTGTCAGAGATTTTTAATAGTGTACTTAAAGGTGTTCGTTTTTACCACTCACAACCTGTGTTCAACATACATTTTATAGATTGGTTCACTATTTTAGGAAGGCTCAAGTACTTTCTCAGGATCGAAGTTCTAAGATCTAAGCAAGGGATTTTTATATGTCAAAAGAAGTATATCCTCGATGTTCTAGCTAATAAAATATGGATGGTCGATTGCAAGCCAGTTGATACTCCAATGATTACTAACCAGAAACTTTACATCAAAGAAGGAGAAGAATTAGCAGACAAAGAAAGATATCAACGGTTGGTGGGTAAACTTATATATCTCTCACACACTCGACCAAACATTGCTTATGCAGTCGGGGTGGTTAGTCAATTTATGCACCAAACTCAAGTTGCTCATATGGACGCGATATCGAGGATTATGAGATATCTCAAAGGGACTGCGGGACATGGGGTTCTCTTCCAATCGAACAAACACCTAAAGGTCCAAGCGTATATTGATGCAGACTAGGCTGGAGATAAAGGAGATAGAAGATCAACATCGGGATACCTTACCTTGGTAGGAGGAAATCTAGTCACATGGAGGAGCAAGAAACAAAAAGTTGTTGCTTTATCTAGCGCTGATGCAGAATTCCGTGGAATCGCACGAGGTCTAGCAGAAGTTCTATGGATACGCAAACTCCTGAATGAAATCAGATTCCTTCAAACTGAAGCAAGTATGATCATGTGTGATAACAAAGCTACTATACAAATCTTTGAAAATCCCGTTCAACACGATCGTACAAAACATGTGGAAGTTGACAGACAATTCATTAAAGAAAAACTCATAGCAGGGGTTATAGAGCTTCCCTTCGTTAAATTAAAGGAACAATTAGCAGATATATTAACCAAGGCCATCAACGGGAGAATCTTTAATCAGTGTCTAAGCAAGTTAACTATTAGAAACCCCACTACTCAACTTGAGGGGGAGTATTAGAAGATATTCAAGGATCAGAAATCTTTCATCATTTCTGTGTGTGCTACCATCTTTCTCCGATGTTAAGGACCGTTAGTCCCATATCTTTTTCTTTCCCTTGATTATTTTGTTTCTTTTCTTATCAATTGTATCCCTCTATTTAGATAGGCTGGCCCCTTCTTTGTAATATACAGAAAAAACACAATCAATATCTAAAAACCTTTTCTTTCAATATTTCAATTGTTCACAATACTGGAATCTTAGAGGGGGTTAATGAGTAAGGATCTCCTTGGTTAGAGCCACACAGTTTTTATAGGTATTGTTTATTAAAATTTCATCATAATGGTTTTAGTTTATTTTTCATGTCAATAATATCCATCATTTTGATTTTCCATAGGTACTGCTTAAGGCATTTTATCAACGATTTTATTGATAAGTTCCGCAACTCAAAATTGAAAGCTTTAGCTTATCGTGTTGGGAGTCATAATCAAATAAGGAAGTTCAACTCAATCATGGAAGAAATTGGGACAATATATCCACAAGCTCACAAGTGGCTCAAGGAACACACACTTGATAAATGGACACTTGCATATGATGATGGAAAGCGATATGGCTTGCTCACTATGAATTTGTTAGAGATTTTTAAAAGTGTACTTATTTTACCACTCACAACCTGTGTTCAACTTACATTTTATAGACCGGTTCCCTATTTTGATCTGAGACGTCCTATGGGATCTAATGCTCAAGCTAATGTGTATACTCCTCATGTTGCGGCAAAACAAGCAGCTTTAATGTCAAAAGCCGGTGCATATTCTTTGATATATTTTAACCTGCAGAAAGGAATATTTGAGGTGATAACTCAAAAGGGTAAAATGTTCAAGTAGTTAATTTGGAAGCAAAAACTTGCACGTGTGTTAAGTGGGAGATATTTAAGTATCCATGTTCGCATGTGTTGAATGCATGCGCTAAACTTTCTTTAAACACTTGGCAACATGTCAACAAATGCTACTCAATTGTGGATTACAGGCCTACTTGGGTCATCCGAGTTTTCCCCAATTCCTCATGAAGCATATTGGCCACACACATCATCTAATATAGAATTACGTCTCAATTCAGATCTAAAACGGGATAAAAAGGGTTGTCCTCGTTCAAGAAGGGTACAAAATGCAATGGACCTCAAAGAAGTGAAAAAAACTAATCTTCGTGGAATTTGTAGAGAACCTGGTCATAATCGGGCATGATGTCCTTCTAAGCCTAGAAGAATGGATGCCTAAGCCAATTGAGTTGTTTTGATATAGTATTTGATGTTGAGACCGCTAGCAAGTTGACTTTATTTCACATAATTCTTTTTAGAGTTAAATGTCATTTTAGTCCATGTGGTTTGGTCATTTTGTCAGTATAGTTAAAAGGTTTGAAACGTTGCTATTTTAGTCCAAATAGTTTCAAATGTTGCCATTCTAGTCCACTAGGTTAACTTCATCCATTTTTCTGTTAATGAGAAGGGCAATTCGGTCATTTTATATAGCCGAAGGCCGAATTACCTTTCTAGTTAACAAAATTACATGACCGAATTACCTTCTCGATAACAGAAAAAATAGATGAAGTTAACCCAATGGACTAAAATGACAACGTTTGAAGCTATATGGACTAAAATGACAACATTTCAAACCTTTGGACTAAACGGACAAAATGACCCAAACCACAGGAACTAAAATGATATTTTACTCTTCTTTTTATTTGTATTAATATTTAGACTTTCATAGTTTAAAGGTTTAATTATTATTTATGTTTTTTTTAACTTTATATAGATGACTAATATGGTTTAGTTGAATAAAAAATTACACAAATTAAAAGTGAAGAAAAGAAAAGAAAAGAAAGGTGCTAAAAAGTTATGATACTTGATTTGAAAAAAAGCGAAAAAAGAAAGCCCCAACGAGTAGATTAGAAAGAATTATCTATATCTATACATACTACCTTATTAAAGAAACTAGGTTTTCTACCCTTATGGTAATTTGCCACACGTATAAATTTTAAAGCATTATGTACAAGAGAGAACAAGCTATGTTAGAGGGGGTGAAATGGGACATTATTATTCAAAGTTTTAAGACGCCTAGAGGAGGGCAATCTAGGGATTTCACCACTGCTCCAACTCATCACCGTTGTTGAACATGTGTATTTCACATTCTCTTATTTTACAATGTTATCCAATGTTTGAGTGTTTACTTTTGCACTTTTTAGGTATTTTGGAGAACTCATAAGCCGTTTAGACAGGTATATGACTTGTCTTTTTCAACGATTGACTTCTTTCTAGAATATGGTTTGGTTTTGTTATCTCTCTTCCTTTCGGCATGTTTGTTAAGGAGGTTAATATAAGATATTATCTTATAAAGTTTTATGTTTCATTCTACTAGGTCATTTGATATAACTACAAAACGGGCGGGTCAGGTGACAGATAAAAAGTCAAAACCGACATATTTTGTCCATGTCCAGTCAAAAACTCTTTTTGTCCAAAATCTCAAATAGTTTTTTTACCACCAGCTGCATATAATAAAAAATATCTTAATTTTTGTACTAATCCCTTTTATTAATAAAAATGATGTTGTAGGTTTTAGGCGTTGATAAAAGATCACTTGAATCAACCCATTCTTAAGTAAACGGGTCAAAATTGTCACTATAGCGAACTTATGCATGTCTGATCCCTGAAATCCTTAATCTCTACACATCCTAGTATAAGGGCTTATTAGTTATTATAATATAAAGTTAGTTATATGGCGGTTAAAGGTAGTTATATGGCGGTTAAAGTTAGTTATATGACGGTTAAAGGTAGTTTATATGGCGGTTAAAGGTAGTTATATGGCGGTTAAAGGCGGTTACATGGCGGTTACAAACTATAGGGGTTGATCCTGTCAAAATGAAAGATGTCAACCAACACCCCTAAGGGTTGCGACACCCTTGGGACACACCCCTATGATCGACGGCTTCAAGGGACACCACCAAGAGACACACCTATTCGATTAGTGGCTGTAATTAAGAATGAAAAGACGCAACCTTTCACATTAATTCTCAACCACACATTCAAGAGACGCGACTATTCACGAAGGGACATGTCTCTACACTCGTACCTGTTAGATTAGTATAAATATGCCTTTAGATTTTCATTTGTAGATCTGGTTCAAGTTTATGTAATTCAACATTTAGTATTCAATAAAGTTACTTTTATCATTCTGCGATCTAGAGATCAAAGATCATTCTAGGCAACAAGTGGTATCAGAGCATCAGGCTCTAAGGCATCGCAGGGAATTCGCGATCAGGTTTTATTATTCTTTCTCAATTCGCAAGTTAGTTTATTTTCGGTTCAGGGTCGAACCAGGGGTTAGGAATCTAGGGTTTTGATTCCGGGGTTTAGTGCGAATTAGATTGATTGTTTATTACGCGTTGGGTTATACGCAGGGGTTAAGGATTAGAGGTTTATTAAAACCAAGAAAGATAAAAGTTTTTGAAAGTGAAGATTGTTCGGTCAGAAGACATGTCAGGAACAACCGGACCAAATTAACAAATTATAATTCAAAAGGAAGGAAGTTCTCTTTCCCAATTCCAGTGTCCTATTTTAAAAGCAACAAACAATACGGTTTGGGCAATTCGCATCAAAACGATTTTAGAAGCGAATGGTGATGTGTGTAAAATGCAACATATAAATTACATCAAATGAGGCATAAAACTAACCCTTTTTAAGTACTAATGTTGGAAAAAGAGTGTTTTTGTCTTCCTTTTGTATTTTCAGGATTAAATGAGCTCAAATTCACAAAAGAAGCAAAAAGACAGCTAAATCTAACATAAATACAAGGAAAGGAACATAAGTGGACTGCCCGACCCCTCAACGGCATCTTCCCAAGCAAAATAGAGAAGGCAGAAAACTGAACACGCCTCGTGCTCAGCCAGCACGGGGCCGTGCCCAAGAAGCAGCAGAAAAGACAAACCTATAGAAGCTTCTATTGCCCACCACGGGCCGTGTCCAGCGAACACGGGGGCGTGTCGAAAGTACAGCAGGCGCATTAATTGTAATTGCGAATTACAATTAATGAAGAGAGAGATTGTCAGACAGGCACGGGGCCGTGCCCAGCGGACACGGGGCCGTGCCCAGCCTTCTGTTCAGCCTATAAATAGGAGTGCTTGGTTTCATTTCAACTCATCCCTTGGCACACCACCTCTCTCACAGTTCATCCATCACCCACCACCACCATAACACCATCATCCACCACCATCATCCAATGTCCATCGTAGAGTGTGTGAGTCGTCTCGGGATCCAAGATTGATCGTAAGAGTTCTTGACAATCAAGGCCATGTTTGCCTAAGTCTCTTACATCACTTGGTGAAGACAAAGTGTCTAGTATAATACTTTTTATTTCTAATCTTTTGCACTTTTTATTTGGTTTTTTATTAATGACTTTAATAACTAGTTGCTTATGTTGAAGGTGATCTTTCCTTATCGTTTGTCCGTGGTGTCTTGGCATTATTTTACTGTCTATATAAAATAAAAGATTTTCACCATTCATATCTCCACGGTCTATATGGAGGTATGTTGGCTACCTGGTCGGGGTTAAGGGAACGGTTTGGTAAAGGTCTTGCCATTGTTCAGCGTTTAGAGGTCCTGCAATGGACCTGGGTCAAATTTAGTAGGACCTCCTTCAATGCTTCACGGTATTGGATGGCGGGGGTCCAAACTCTTTGATCCTCTCATAAGTTAACTACTATTAATACTATAACCCGGCTATTTAGGACTGTATCCCTGCTGACTCAGACTACTTAGCCGAGGGTAACGTCACCGCCAAAAGCGGGGCGTACCATAATATTGCATTAATAACTTAATTCATTATCTTCCAATAATCCACCCTTTTAGGATTGTATCCTTGCTGACTCAAACTACTGGGGTGAGGGTAACGTCACCTTCAAAAGAGGGGCCTACTACAATAACTAAGATAATCTCTTAATTATGTGCAAAAGTGCGGAAATAATCAAAGGTTATACTAGATACGAGTCGGAACCAAGTGATTCAACTTGTCTACCTGTTTTTCTTTTATTTTTATTTTCAGCATTTTAGTTAGTTTTTATTTTTCTTAGCTTAAAACATTTTTCTAAACTTTTTATCTTGATTAGACGTTGAGGATAAACCGGTACTAAAAGCTCTTGTGTCCTTGGACGACCTCGGTATCTTACCAACGCTATACTACGCTCACGATGGGTGCACTTGCCCATATGTGTGTTTAGTGTTAGTAAAATATCGTGTTTTATAAATTTAAAACTTGGCTAAAATAAGTGTTAAAGGGGTTTAAAATATACACCTAATATATATAACACTTCACACGCATCAAGTTTTTGGCGCCGTTGCCGGGGACACAAGGATTTTAAGAAAATTAGGAATCAACGGCCTAATCATTTTTTTTTTATTTTTTATTTTTATTTTTAGGATTTTCTTAGTTTTTCAGCTTCTGCAGAGCTCAGCACGGGCCGTGCCTGGTCAGACACGGGCCGTGCCCAGCATCATCACTGGCAGTTTTTATTTTCTGAGTTACAGAGAGCTGAGCACGGGGCCGTGTCGGTGCAACACGGGGTCGTGCCCAACTCCCAGTAACTGGGATACAGAAAACAATCACTGTACCTCTGACCACGGGCCGTGTTCGCTGAGCACAGGGCCGTGGTGAATATTCTGACCAACGTTCTTTTCTGTTTTTATTGCAGGACTTGGAACCTAGGCGCCACATTTGAACCTCCTACGTAGTGCATGAGCTCCAGTTCTAGTAGAGACATAAAAGAACCTCTAGAAGAACCCGAACGCTTTCTCAGAAAAAGACTTAAAGCCAAAAATCAAGAGAAAGTTTCGGGGGACCCACTTCCAATGGCGGATCAACGTACCCTCATGGATTACCTACGACCTACCGTAGGCAATCTCGGCGCCGCTATCAATGCACCGAATGTCGAAGCCAATAACTTCGAACTTCGGCCGCATTTGATACAAATGCTCCAAAACTCCGCAACCTGCCACGGGCTTGCGGACGAGGATCCCCATCTACATATTACTAACTTCTTAGAAATATGTGATACCTTCTGGATCAATGGAGCATCAAATGACGCCATCCGCCTTCGAATGTTTCCATTTTCACTAAAAGACCGAGCTAAGGCTTGGCTTAACACCCTCCCAGTTGGATCGGTAAACACCTGGGATGAACTAGCCCAAAAGTTTCTATATAAGTATTTCCCTCCTGCTAAAACGGCTAAATTAATGACTGAAATTAATACATACTCACAAGAGGATGGGGAATCCTTATATGAAACTTGGGAAAGGTTCAAGGAGCTTCTAAGAAAGTGTCCTCACCACGGTCTAGCGGTATGGCAACAAGTATCCACTTTCTACAATGGGTTGTTGCCACACACAAGACAAACACTTGATTCAAGCTCCGGGGGACTTTTAGGTAATCGTCGCCCAAATGAAATATATAACCAAATTGAGGAAATTGCTCAAACCAATTTTCAATGGCACACTCCCCGAGGTAATAAATCTATTGCCCCGGGCGCCCATAAGGTTGATGAAAGCACCTCTTTACAAGCCCAAATCGAGGCCCTCTCTTCAAAAATCAAAAAGCTAGAAATGACAAAAACGGCCTCGGTTATGGCTTGCGAAGGGTGTGGTGGGTCACATGAAAATTGGAGTTGTATGAAAGAATTAGATGAACAAACAGAAACGGTAAACTACATTGATAATAGACCTAGGCCGTCGGGTCCTACAACGGGTACCTACAACCAAGGATGGCGTAACCACCCAAATCTTGGTTGGAGAGATCCCGGCAATAGTAGTAACCAACAAAACCAACGAACTAATTTTCAACAACCACAAAATTTCTCTCAACAACAAGGTGGAAGAGAAAGGCTTGAAGATACTGTATATCGCCTCATCTCTGACACTGAAAAGAAAAACTCGGATCGATTTCAACAATTGGAATCGAATTTTAGAAATCAACAAGCTAGCATTCAAAACGTTGAAAAACAATTAAATCAACTAGCTCAAAATTTCTCCGAGAGACCACAAGGCGCGTTACCTAGTAATACCGAAACCAACCCGAAGGCACAAGTACACCTCATCACATTAAGAAATCGAACCGTGGGTCCCGAGGATGCTCCATTGCCGCCAAATGAAAGAAGCCATTCTAGCCAGCCTGTGACTCCTCCTGCGCCAGAAAAGGCTTCTCTACCAACTCAAGAGCCCACCAAGACTCCTCCAATTCCGTACCCCGATAGGTTAAATCGTCAAAAGACCAATGAGCAATTCGCTAAATTTGAAAATTTACTAAAACAATTGCATGTTAACATTCCTTTTATCGAGGTCCTAACCCAAATGCCTAAATACACAAAATTCATGAGGGATTTCCTCACAAACAAAAGGAAAATTGAATCATTGCAATTAGTTAACTTAGGCGAAGAATGCTCCGCCTTAGTGCTCAACAAACTTCCACAAAAGAAAATCGATCCCGGAAGCTTCACAATTCCTTGCTCGATTGGGGAATCTCCCGTTCGTAATGCATTAGCCGATCTTGGGGCTAGCATTAACCTCATGCCCACATCAATGTTCAAACGACTCGGCCTAGGAACAACAAGCCCTACAAAGATGAGCATACAACTTGCCGACAGATCCGTCAAATTTCCGCAAGGTGTCGCTGAGAATTTGTTGGTAAAAGTTGACAACTTCGTTTTCCCAACCGACTTTGTCATCCTAGACATGGAAGAAGACACCGATGTCCCTCTCATCCTCGGGAGGCCATTTCTAGCCACCGCCCAAGCGGTGGTAGACATGAATGACGGAACGTTAACATTGAAGTTTGGAGATGAGGAGGTGAAGTTTGAATGTGGAAAAAGAATTGAGGACGAAGACCCGGTCAATTACATGCAGATCATAGACTCAAGCTTGGATGATGCTCTCCGACGGTGTAACATGGGATGCAATACATCCCACTTGGGTGACATATGACCGGCTTTGGGTCTAGCCAAGGACCCTTATAAACGTGGCGCACCACGGAGGCATTCCGCGGAACTATCCTTAGTTTAATTTAGATTAATTTTTATGTTTTCTAGTTAGTTTTAATTTTCAGGAATAAAACACACTCATGGTGGTAAGGGATGAAAAGGGGAACGAGAAAAATGACCCCATGCACAAGAACAAGGCAGCCCGACGATTTTCTCCATTACAGAAGGTTCAACACGGGCCGTGTCCAACCAACACGGCCCCGTGCTGAACCACCTGCAGAAAAATGCCCAGTTCAGGTAACTGGACACGGGCCGTGTTCACCCAACACGCCCCCGTGTCCAGACTTCTGTTTCTCTTGTTTTAATTTTGTTATTGGCACTTGAACACGGGGCCGTGCCCGGATAACACGGGGCCGTGTTCAGCGCCCAGTATCACAAAATTTTTGCTTTTTAACACTATTTTACACATCTAATCAACCTAAAAAATTATTTTTGGGACACATTGAGGACAATGTGTAATTTAAGTGTGGGGGGGATGCTAAAACCTTGAATTTTGCAAGTCCTAAATACAAGCCTTACACAAAACTCTATTGGAACCGCTAATCACCCCAAATTTTTTCAAAAATTTCATTTTTCTTACTTGTCTAGGTTTAACTCGTGAAATTCAAGTTCTCAAAAAGGTTAAATTTTTACAAATTTACAACCGATAGCGTAGTGATAAAAAGAACCAACATAAGAAAATTATGAAAAGGCATGGCAAACTTAGTTAAAATTTGATTATATATACTTGATCACATAAAAACCCATTCCCACAAAAGTGAGTTTTGAGCCTTTATTGAGCATACAAATTTACATCTTGAGACTAAATGCTCATTTTTCGTTTCTTGTGTAAATAGCCGCATGGTTCTTACAACTCTAGAACTTGCCATGACGATACATTCCCGGTCCTTATCAACTTAAACCAGAGTAAGTAAATGATGGAGGCATTAGGACTAACCCTTTTTATTTCTACACCATTATTTTTCTTTTTCTTTTACCACCTACCCAAAAAATCCCCCTAGTTAGCCCCTTTGAGCCTAAACATTTTCATTTCATCACCAAAAAAAAAAAACTTTTACCCACCAAAACCTTTTTATTTTTAACCCTTTGTTTTAGTAACAAGTTCGGTTTTTCGTATGATAAAAAAAATGTGTTGATGATGAAGCAAAAAGAAAATAAACAAACAAGTTCATCAAAAATAACTTTGTTTGAATAAAAGCTTCATCAAAATAAAAAGATACAAAAATAGAAAGTCTTACGAAAACCGACACTTGTTACGCTTTTCGCCCTTTTTCTACTAACCACTATCCCAACCACCTACCTTTAACCCAAGCCTAACCCTAAACCCACAAAGTCCTTTTGATATCTACAAAGGTATAAAAGTTAAAAAGGAGGAGGATTGATTGCTTGGCAAGCCTATGGTAGGAATAAGTTCTATGTTGCTCTCGAGTGATTCACTAAAAATACACCTTCGGCCGAGTGTGAGTGATTTCTCCCGTGAGGAATGTGAACTTGTATATAAATAGAATTTAAAAAAAAAAGCATGTTATGCCCAAATAAGTAATTTCTCCTATGAAACGTTCTAAATAAATCATTACGAATAGGATTGTAAATAGATAAAAATAAAACCCAAAAAGATCTTGGATATCCCGACACTCTACGACAAGCCCAAAACCTTCTCTTCTACCTATTCCATTTGGGAGTGTAAGCCACATATTAAAGAGTTTTGCTTGAGGACAAGCAAAAGTTCAAGTGTGGGGGTATTTGATGTGTGTAAAATGCAACATATAAATTACATTAAATGAGGCATAAAACTAACCCTTTTTAAGTACTAATGTTGGAAAAAGAGTGTTTTTGTCTTCCTTTTGTATTTTCAGGATTAAATGAGCTCAAATTCACAAAAGAAGCAAAAAGACAACTAAATCTAACATAAATACAAGGAAAGGAACATAAGTGGACTGCCCGACCCCTCAACGGCATCTTCCCAAGCAAAATAGAGAAGGCAGAAGACTGAACACGCCCCGTGCTCAGCCAGCACGGGGCCGTGCCCAAGAAGCAGCAGAAAAGACAAACCTATAGAAGCTTCTATTGCCCACCACGGGCCGTGTCCAGCGAACACGGGGGCGTGTCGAAAGTACAGCAGGCGCATTAATTGTAATTGCGAATTACAATTAATGAAGAGAGAGATTGTCAGACAGGCACGGGGCCGTGCCCAGCGGACACGGGGCCGTGCCCAGCCTTCTGTTCAGCCTATAAATAGGAGTGCTTGGTTTCATTTCAACTCATCCCTTGGCACACCACCTCTCTCACACTTCATCCACCACCCACCACCACCATAACACCATCATCCACCACCATTATCCACCACCATCATCCATTGTCCTTCGTAGAGTGTGTGAGTCGTCTCGGGATCCAAGATTGATCGTAAGAATTCTTGACAATCAAGGCCATGTTTGCCTAAGTCTCTTACATCACTTGGTGAAGACAAAGTGTCTAGTATAATACTTTTTATTTCTAATCTTTTGCACTTTTTATTTGGTTTTGTATTAATGACTTTAATAACTAGTTGCTTATGTTGAAGGTGATCTTTCCTTATCGTTTGTCCGTGGTGTCTTGGCATTATTTTACTGTCTATATAAAATAAAAGATTTTCACCATTCATATCTCCACGGTCTATATGGAGGTATGTTGGCTACCTGGTCGGGGGTTAAGGGAACGGTTTGGTAAAGGTCTTGCCATTGTTCAGCGTTTAGAGGTCCTGCAATGGACCTGGGTCAAATTTAGTAGGACCTCCTTCAATGCTTCACGGTATTGGATGGCGGGGGTCCAAACTCTTTGATCCTCTCATAAGTTAACTACTATTAATACTATAACCCGGCTATTTAGGACTGTATCCCTGCTGACTCAGACTACTTAGCCGAGGGTAACGTCACCGCCAAAAGCGGGGCCTACCATAATATTGCATTAATAACTTAATTCATTATCTTCCAATAATCCATCCTTTTAGGATTGTATCCTTGCTGACTCAAACTACTGGGGTGAGGGTAACGTCACCTTCAAAAGAGGGGCCTACTACAATAACTAAGATAATCTCTTAATTATGTGCAAAAGTGCGGAAATAATCAAAGGTTATACTAGATACGAGTCGGAACCAAGTGATTCATCTTGTCTATCTTTTTTTCTTTTATTTTTATTTTCAGCATTTTAGTTAGTTTTTATTTTTCTTAGCTTAAAACATTTTTCTAAACTTTTTATCTTGATTAGACGTTGAGGATAAACCGGTACTAAAAGCTCTTGTGTCCTTGGACGACCTCGGTATCTTACCAACGCTATACTACGCTCACGATGGGTGCACTTGCCCATATGTGTGTTTAGTGTTAGTAAAATATTGTGTTTTATAAATTTAAAACTTGGCTAAAATAAGTGTTAAAGGGGTTTAAAATATACACCTAATATATATAACACTTCACACGCATTAATGGACTTTGGGAAACGATTGAACCGGCAGAAAATGCGCAAACGGATGTTAAGAAAGATAAGGCAACAATTGCTTATCTGTTCCAAGCAATACCGGAGGATGTTGTATTACAAGTTGCAAGTTGTAAAACTGCAAAGGAAATTTGGGAAAATCTCAAGACAAGAGACGTTGGTGTTGATCGGGTACAGAAGGCTCGTTGGCATACACTCTTATCAGAATTCGAGTTAATGCAAATGAGGGAAGATGACACGATAGACTCCTTCACCGCAAAGATAAACAGTGTAGTTACCCGGGCAAGCGAATTAGGGACAACACTGAGTCAACCGACTGTGGTACGCAAACTCCTAAATGCGATACCAGATAAGTTTACTCAGATTGTCGCCTCGATGGAACAGTACTCCGATCTAGAAACAATGACGCTAGAAGAAGCGGTCGGAAGGTTAAAAACGTTCGAAGAAAGACTTAAGCAAAAGAAAGGAAGCCCAGGAGAATGTCAAGACAAGTTGATGTTTACACATCACGACAACAACTCAGGTAGATGAAGACAGTTTGGAAACCGCGGGCGTGGCAAGTCAAACCAATCGCGTGGAAACTGGCGAGACAATAAAGACAGGCAAAGCACTAAGAACGAAGGATCTTCGTATAGACCCAGAGGTGGAAGGTCTAAGAATTGGAGGAATTTTGGAAGAAACGAAACATATATAAGATCCAGTGCTACAAGTGTCAGAAATATGGACACTTCAAGAAAGACTGTCCTGAGAAGGATGTTGTACAAGAACATTCAAATCTCATCGAGGAAGACGAAGCACCCGTATTGCTAATGGCAATACAAGAAGAAAACGTTGTTCAAGAAAGGGTTCTACCAAACGAAGAACGCATAGAACCAGCAAGTTACGCCACAGAAGATGAAAGTCTATGGTATTTAGAAAACGGGGCCAACAACCACATGACAGGAGTGCGAAGTCACTTTAGAGAATTAGATGAAAAGGTGACAGGGCAAGTTCGGTTCGGAGACGGGTCGCACGTAGAAATTAAAGGCATAGGTTCAATATTGCTGGAATGTGTTAACCAAGAACAAAAGATTGTTTCTCAAGTATACTACATTCCAAGTCTGAAAAGCAACATATTGAGCCTCGGACAACTTACAGAAATCGGTTGCAAAATAGTAATGGATAGAGACTTACTAACAGTCTGCGACAGAAATAGAAAGTTACTAATGCGAGTCAGGAGAATGAGGAACAGGTTGTATAAAGTAAAGTTAAAGATTGGAAGGCCAATCTGCCTGCTCTCAAACATAGAAGATTTAGCATGGTTATGGCACGCAAGGTTAGGCCATTTACACTTCGATTCTATTAAGGAAATGACTCGAAAGAACTTGGTACATGGAGTTCCTCAAATAATCATGCCAATCAAGTATGTGAGGCATGCTTATTAGGAAAACATACTAGGACACCTTTTCCAAACCAGGCGAAATTCAGATCTTTAAGACCTCTGGATTTAGTCTATGGGGATTTGTGTGGTCCTATATCCCCACCAACACATGCTGGGAAGAAGTATATATTTCTACTTGTAGACGACTGTACTCGCTACATGTGGGCATATCTACTAACTTCCAAGGATCAAGCATTCGAAACTTTCAAGCAGTTCAAAGAAAAGGTGGAGACAGAAACTCGAACCAAGTTAAAAATGCTAAGGACGGACAGAGGAGGAGAATTCACGTCGACTGAATTCAACAAGTATTGCAAGGACAATGGCATAGCGAGACAGCTTACAGCGCCATATTCCCCACAGCAAAACGGAGTAGTGGAAAGAAGAAACAGGACGATGTTGTCAACTACTCGAAGTATGTTAAAGGCAATGAACATGCCACAAAATTTCTGGGGAGAAGCAATAAGACATACGTTATATTTATTAAACCGGATTCCGACAAAGGCTTTGGTAAACAAGACCCCGTATGAAGCATTGAAAGGAAGAAAGCCGAATCTGGAACACTTAAAGGTTTTTGGCTGTACAGCATACGCTAAGGTATTACCACTTCAACAAAAGAAGTTAGATGATAGAAGTGCACCTATGGTTTACCTTGGAATAGAAGAAGGATCAAAGGCATACAGATTATATGATCCGACGAAGAACAAGATATGTGTCAGTAGAGATGTAAAGTTCATGGAAGGTCAACCATGGAACTGGAATAATTATATGGAAACGGTAGATTCAGGGAATCCCGAATGGACAAACTTTGTCATTCAAGAAGATGACAACCCACCAGAGTTAGAAGAAAATGAACCAAGTAGTCCTGGTAGTAGCGGGCCACATCATGAAGATTCAGGAGTAGATCAGACAGAAGAACAATACTCCTATGAAACCCCGCCAGCACATTCGTACAATCCGAACTCAGCAGGAAGTTCAAGCAGATTATCAAGTAGAGGTCCATCTACATCTGAAAGTACAACAGAGAGTATTAGTGACACTCCAGTAAAACTGAGAAGTCTCGAAGAACTGTATGAAGAGACGGAGGAAATTCAAGTAGATCCACAAGAATTACTACTTGCTGAAGAAGAACCAAGGAATTACAAGGAAGCATCTAGTGACAGAAAATGGATTGAAGCAATGAAGGCCGAGTTAGATTCGATAAACAAGAATAACACTTGGAGATTGACAGAGTTGCCAAGAGATCACAAGGCAATAGTTTTAAAGTGGGTATTCAAGACTAAGAAAGATGCAAACGGAAACGTGGTCAGACATAAAGCAAGGCTGGTTGCAAAAGGATATGTTCAGCAACACGGAATAGACTTTGACGAAGTCTTTGCACCAGTAGCACATATAGAGACAGTTCGACTAATGTTGGCTTTAGCAGCATATCAAGGTTGGGAAGTACATCACTTAGACATGAAGTCTGCATTCTTACACGGAGATCTCAAGGAGGAGGTCTATGTCTCACAACCAGAAGGATTTGTAAAGCCAGGAAATGAAGGAAAGGTTTACAGACTATCAAAAGCACTGTATGGATTGAGACAAGCACCAAGAGCTTGGAATACGAAGTTAGATCAAACCCTAAAGTCACTTAACTTCAAGAAGTGTACTTTAGAGAATGCAATCTATACAAGGACGAGTGAGACTTCTACACTGATAGTTGGAGTCTATGTTGATGATTTGATAGTCACTGGAACATCAAGGAAGGAGATAGATGTTTTCAAATCTCAGATGAAGGACAAGTTTGAAATGAGTGATCTAGGATTGCTAGCATATTATCTGGGAATAGAAGTTATTCAAGCAGGGGGTGAGATAGCCATCAAGCAGACAGGCTATATCAACAAGATACTCAAAGATGCTGATATGTTAACCTGCAACGACACAAAGATTCCTATGAATCCAGGAACACAATTAACGAAGACTGAAGAAGGAGATCTAGTGGATGCAACACATTACAGAAGCCTGATAGGTTCCCTCAGGTACTTATTGAATACAAGGCCAGATCTATGTTACCCAGTCAGTCTGCTTAGTAGATTCATGCAAGAACCAAAGGAGCAACACTTGAAAGCAGTAAAGCAAATACTACATTATATCAAAGGAACTAAAGAGCATGGAATCATATACAAGAAGCAAGGAGGATGTAAGGTCACAGGTTATAGTGATAGTAGTTTTGGAGTTAATACAGACAAAGGAAAAGGAACAACTGGTCTGGTATTCTACTTTGGAGAATCACCTATAACCTGGTGTACACAGAAGCAACAGACAATGGCATTATCATCATGTGAATCAGAATTCATGGCAGCCACTGCAGCAGCATGCCAAGCACTATGGCTTAAAAGACTATTAAGTTAAATTACAGGCTGGAAGGAAGAGAAGATAACACTCAGGGTGGATAACGTTTCTGCAATAGCACTCATGAGAAATCCAATCTTTCATGGAAGAAGCAAGCACATTGATACACGTTATCATTTCATAAGAGAATGCGTGGAGAACGAACACATCAATGTGGAACATATAAGTGGAGAACTACAACGGGCAGACATACTAACAAAGGCACTAGCAAGGGTCAAGTTTGCTACAATGCGAGAACTGCTCGGAGTTCAAGATCTACAATAACTCAAGGATGTTCAAGATTAGGGGGTGAATGAAATCCTTAATCTCTACACATCCTAGTACAAGGGCTTATTAGTTATTAATATAAAGTTAGTTATATGGCGGTTAAAGGTAGTTATATGGCAGTTAAAGTTAGTTGTATGGCGGTTAAAGTTAGTTATATGGCGGTTAAATGTACTAAGCAACTTTTGTTATAGAATATTGATTCATTTTAGTCTCTCTGTTCTCATATTTGAAAGTGACAGCATAATAAACTACTTTTTTAGTTTAAACCAATGTTTTAAAAACCGGATCGGGCCGGCCGGTCGGACCGGTCCGGCCGGGACCCGTAAGCTTATCTGGGCCGGTTCACATGTATAGCCGCTACCAACATTGGGCCGCCGATCGGGCCGGGAACCGGCGGTCGGGCCGGTGGGTCTAAGCAAACAATTGGGCCGGAACTCACCGCTTTTAGGTTTTTTACTCACCGGCAACCGCTCCGGCGACATCTACAACCTGCGAGCACACGTCCGGCAACCGCTCCGGCGACATCTGCGACCTCCGAGCTCCGGCGACATGAACGAACAAACCCTAGAAGGTTCGATTAGAGGTTGAATGACTGATTTGTAGGGTGTTCTGATAAACAAAAGATGCTATTTTTGGTAGTGTGTTTTTATATTTAAGGTTCGATTGGTCTGTTGATGAACAGAAGAAAGAAGAAGATGCTTGTTTGTTCTTTCTACTCCCCTTTTGTGAACAATAATAAACTCACCAGAAGATTCCTTTTGTTGGAAGATTTTTTACCCCTCAAGTTATAATTTGCAGCCCTTAAGTTTTACATTATGACATGTTTAACCCCTTTGTGAGTTTTTTAATTTGTATTCTTAGATTTTTTGGAAAAAAAATTATGATATATTTACCCCCTTTGTGTGTTTTTTAATTTGTATTCTTAGATATTATGGAAAAAAAATTAGACATCTTTATACGTTTGTCTACTAGGAGACTAGAACCATCAACCTCTAGATGATGGATACCTTTTACACGAACATTGATATCCCGGTCTTAAATCCGGTCGAACCGGTCCGACCTTTGACCCCGTAAGGCGACCGGGTCGACATCCGGTCCGGTTCTGAAAACATTGGTTTAAACTCTTTAAATGGCCATAATACATTTTTTATGTATTATTTTAAAAATATTTGTTTTCAAAATAAGAATAAATTCATTTATAGTGGTCATGCTATAAAACGGAAAACACAAATACTTGTGTAAGATAATTGTTCATTGTGAATTGATGTATATATACATATTTATATTTGAACGGTAAAAGGTGTGAGTTGATATAAGAGTTGTCTTAGCAAATTGGTATTAAAAAATTAAACGAAACCTGCCAGGAAACATGCGTAAAAAAAATACATGTACCCGCGGCAACGCGTGGGCATTCCTACTAGTAATAAATAAAAGGAAAGCAGTTACAAATATATTAGTTAAAACAAATAAATTATAAAAACTTTATTTTGGTAATTATTTTTCAAATCACCAAATTTTATAAATTATTTTCCCAACTTTCTCTATTTATAAAAAAAAAAAAAAACTCCAAAAAACCTAGCTTTTTGAAGTTTGAATTATTAGATGGAGCGGACACCTTGGAGCTTGTCTTCAAGCTACCAGTCGTTTATTGCTGAGAACCTAGAATCCCTTAACCGGCATCATCGAATCAGTAAGTTGAATAGGAGACGAATCCGTGCGTGTTTTCATGGCTGGGTGATTCTCTCGGACCTTCTTCCTGATAGCGTTTTATGGTGTCTTTGGAACCCACTCATCCCCAAGTTGATTCGCCTCCCACCTTTGCTTGATAAAGAAAAAGCTCCTTACTTTTTTTGTCTCTCATCTCCTCCTGATTCTCCAGGTTCCATTTTCCTCTTCACAATTGCCAACGATCCTACCATTGTTTTTTGCCAGCTAGACCGTGAAAAAGTGGGATTAGAATTAGAATGGACTGAAATGTCATATGCTAAACAAATCAGCAGCATAGGCGGCGGTATAGATGTGGGACCAGGTAAGGTATACCTAGAAAACCTAACTTGTTGCAATGGTAAGGTATATGCCCTGACCGTTGTATATTCCATGACCGTGGGCGCAGGTTATGATGCAATTGTCGTACAGGTTGACATTGTAGTTAAAGGTAAAGACGTTGTGATAAGTTTAGTGCCATTTGTGAAAGTCCCTAAATTTGATTTCCATCCTTATCCTATCCCAAGTGGTTCTCCCTTCCTCGATTTATTTTTCATAGGATCTGGTACAAAATTGTTCTACGTTGAATTATGTTATTCATATGAATCGAGGGGGGGTTATGTTCGTTTGTTTAGTTTGGATATGGATAGTATGATGTGGGAGGAATTGGAAGACCTCAAAGATGATGTAATTGTCCTCCTCGACAATGGTTGGGTTACCAAAAACTTAGCGTTCTACAAGTCCAAAGTTTTCTCGGATATAGCTGGTTATGTGCATGTTCTTAGTGAGAGGGAAGCAGTAGTATCCTCATTCCATGTCAAAGATAGAACCCTGTCTCTATCCGTAATGCCTTCTTTTGTACGAGAAAGCCAACTGTTAGTATGGACAATGCTTGAATGCGGGTATTGCCTATATTCTATGTTATTATAAAAAGCAACAATTTTTTTTTTAATGTTTTCTTATAATCATGTTTTGTGTAGGTTAGAAGCTAATCATCCTAAATCTAAGCAAGAAGAAGAGGACAAGGACAAGGATATAGTCCTACGACTAGTTAAGGGTGATGAAACTGAATCTGATATCACCACAAGTGAGTCACACCTACTCGATATTCCGTTTCATATATTGGAATCGATTATGAAGCTGTGTGTTGGTGTCGAATACATGAAGTTTCGTGCTACGTGTAAGCGTTGTTCTTTAGCTGCACCTTTGATCCAATGGAGCAGCAAAACAACATTAAAGAGATTACAGACATATTCATTAGCTTCACCATGGTTGATGGTGTTCAACCTGTATGAAGACATTATCACTTTTATAGATCCGTTATATGGTGACAAGTATGTTATTAAAACTTCTCAAAAAACAAAGAGTTACCGAATATGTTGTTCTAGGTTTGGATGGTTGTTGATGTATAAAAATGTTAGACACCTAGTCTTCTTTAACCCATTCACAAGTGATAAGCGTGAGCTTCCCATGATTGATCTAGTAGAAAGCTTTTGTTTCTCTGCACCACCAACTTCCCCTAATTGTATGGTGGTTGGGTTTACGACATTACGGGAGTGGCATGTTTGCATCCACTTTTTACACGGGGAATCATTATGGAGGACATTTCAGTTGAATCTTGGCCCGCGTTCTTTACGGTTTCCAACATTCAGTGGTCGAGATATTTATGCCTTGTTTAACGATGTAAGAATCAATGCTTTTAGAGACATAGATTATGAAGGTTACTCTTTGGATGTTGTTGTGGACAAAGCCCCAAGAAGTTGTTGCAGATATGGGGCACAATACTTTCTATCAAACTGTGATCAACATACTTTACTAGTCATTGTGGGTGAGTTTGGAGAATTTGTTGAGGTGTTCAAGCTAAACCATTCTACAAAAGAATGGGAAAAACTAGACAGTTTAGGAAAACACATGGTTTATATTTCTAATACATCATGCATCTGCCTTGAAGCCAAGTCACCAGAAATGGAGAACAAGATCTACTTCCCAAGGTTACTACATGGTGAGAACACAAAGATAGTGTTTTATTCTCTTGAAACATGCAGGTATCACACATTCGATGACAAAATTATCCAAAAAAGTTTCGGTGCCAACTTATCCTTAAGTAAACAGCATTGTCTCCATCATACATGGATCGAACCAAGTTGGGCGTAATTTATAAACCAAAGCTAAGCTATAGAAGCACAGAACTATGAGTTTTTTGTTGATTAAATCTTCACATAGTGAGGGAGAAACCAATTAGAGTTAGGATTTGTGTACCTGATATGTTATGGAGACCAGCAACTGAAGCAGAGAGGGTGTTGATCGCCATCTTCCGAGTGTTGATCGGTTCCCTTTGGGTGTAATGGTTATGATGGTGAATTAAGAGTTCTTAGGAGAACCAGAGAATTGATGAGGAGATATGAAAATGTGGATGAATGATTAGATATTTTACAAACATGATCTTGTGGTGTTATATATCCAATAACTTTCCATATCAACCCCTCCATTAATGTTATTTACATATTACACCCAGGGGAAACCCATTTAGTCATTTAGGGTAATTCCGTCCATCAAGGAAATACCAGTTAGTTAACATAGGGTATTTTGATAATTGATCATAATTAGATAAATGATTATAATGGCCACACAAAATAGAATAAATATATACTTATAATACATATATTGATATGTCCCGTAATATTTATTCCTACATTCTCCCACTTGGCCGAGTAATCATTTATTATGAGCATTAGTTTAGTTTGCGCAAAAGTTAATACTCATTTTAGTTTTAAATCCAAATTGTAGCAGAGAAATACAGCCGTTGAGTCAATTATACAACTCAGGACCCCCATTAATCATATTACAATCCAAATATAAAACTTAAGGATCAATTTAAATTATGCCCTTTAATTGTTGATTTGTTTTATATAGTAGTCTATATGTCATTATACTAGCAAAACATATTAAGAGACAAAACAAAATCAACTGAGGAAATTTCATTAAATAATAAACGTAAGTAAGTACAATATGCCACTAAATAAGGTCTTTAGAAAAACCCATCTTCGAAACATGTTCTTCGAAAACTTTAGGTGGGAGACCTTTAGTCATCGGATCCGCAAGCATATTATTAGTACTTATATGCTCAATACAAAGATTGTTTTCCTCAATTCGTTCACGTACGAACAAATACTTTGTATCGAGAAACAAACCAGCTCCAGTCGAACTATTGTTGTTCGAGAAACTAACGGCAGCTGAATTATCACAGTAAAGCTTCAATTGTCTAGAAATAGAATTGACTACTTTAAGTCCAGTAATAAGATTCCTAATCAACATTCCATGACAGGTTGCGTTGTACACCGCAATGTATTCAGCCATCATTGTGGATGTTGCAGTCAAACGTTGCTTGTGACTTCTCCATGAGATAGGTCCACCTGCTAACATAAAGATATACCCCGAAGTGGATTTTTTGTCATCTTTGCATTTCGCAAAGTCAGAGTCAGAAAATCCTACCACTTCCAAATTATCACTTTTCTTATAAGTCAGTTTATAGTCTTTCGTCCCTTGCAGATATCGCAGAACCTTCTTAGCTGCTTTCCAATGATCAGGGCCAGGATTAGTTTGATAACGGCCTAACATTCCAGTGATAAAAGCGATATCTGGACGAGTACAGACTTGAGCGTATGCAAGACTACCGACTACTGATGCATAAGGTATCATTCTCATTTGTTCCTTCTCAACTTCTGTTTTCGGACATTGGAATAAGCCAAAAACATCACCTTTCACTACAGGAGCTGGAGTAGGGTTACAGTTCTGCATGTTGTAACGTGTGAGAACACGCTCAATGTAGGCTTTCTGAGATAATCCCAAAAACCCATTAGCTCTATCTCGGTGTATTTCGATGCCAATAACATAAGAAGCCTCGCCGAGATCCTTCATGTCGAAATTACACGAGAGTAAGCGCTTCGACTCATGTAGCATATCTAAACTATTACTTGCCAATAAAATGTCATCAACGTAAAGGACAAGTATAGTAAAGTTACTCCCACTCATTTTGAGGTAGGTGCATTGATCCACTTGGTTCTTTAGGAATCCATGTTTCTTCATAACTTCATCAAACTTTAAGTACCATTGACGTGAGGCTTGTTTCAACCCATATATAGATTTCTTTAACTTGCAGACTAAGTGCTCTTGACCTTCTGGTTTAAAGCCTTCAGGTTGTTTCATGTACACTTCTTCATCCAAGTTACCATTGAGGAAAGCGGTTTTAACATCCATCTGATGTAGCTCCAAATCAAAATGAGCTACGAGGGCCATAACGATCCGTAAGGAATCTTTTCGAGAGACAGGTGAGAAGGTCTCTTGATAATCAATTCCCTTTTTTTGAGTGTAGCCTTTTGCAACCAATCGCGCTTTGTAGCGCTCAACGTTCCCATTCGGATCCAGTTTAGTTTTGAAGACCCATTTACATCCTACAGCCTTTGCACCGTTGGGTAATTCAACCAAATCCCAAACGTCATTTTTCTTCATGGAATCAAGCTCATCAATCATAGCGTTATTCCATTCAGAAGACTGATCACTTTTCATGGCTTCATTATAAGAGTTAGGATCCGTGAGCTTTCCTGTATCTTCAGCTTCAGCCAGGTAGGTAATATAATCATCATAGTTTGTAGGCTTTTTGGGCCTCGATGACCTCCTGGGTTGGATATCGGGTTGAGCATTTTCTTGAGGTTGATCGTTTGATGTGTTTTCATTTACTGGTGTGTTAATATCTGGTTGTGAGGAGGAAGATGGTGCAGTGTATGGAGGTGTGACACCGTGGACAAGAGGAGTGACCGGAGTTTTAATAAGCGACGAATCTCTCCCCCCGCGTCTTGTACTTCCTGCAAATCTTCGTAAGGATTTTCAGTACTCCCACTGAGTTTGAAATCTTCTAGGAACGCAGCACGTTTGGTTTCAACAATACGAGTAACATGGGAAGGACAATAAAATCTATAACCCTTTGAGTGTTCGGGATAACCTATGAAGAAACAACTAACGGTTTTCATGTCAAGTTTCTTTAAGAAAGGATTATAAAGTTTAGCTTCAGCAATACAACCCCATACTTTCATATATCTAAGACTCGGTTTCTTTCCTGTCCAAAGTTCATAAGGAGTTTTAGGGACAGATTTGGAAGGAACTCTATTGAGTATATGAACAGCTGCTTTTAAGGCTTCAGTCCAGAGAAAAAGAGGTAGTTGAGAATTGGCTAACATACTTCGTACCATGTCCATTAGGGTTCTGTTTCTCCTTTCAGCGACACCATTCTGCTGAGGAGTACCGGGCATTGTGTAGTGGTTCACAATCCCCTGGCTTTTACAAAACTCATAAAACGGGCCAGGGGCTTGACCCACATCAGTATGTCTACCATAATATTCTCCGCCTCTATCTGATCTCACAACTTTTATTTGACGATCTAATTGTTTTTCAACTTCAGTTTTATAATCTTTAAAAGTTGTTAGTGATTCAGATTTTTCTTTAATGAGATACAAGTACATATAACGAGAATAATCATCAATAAAAGTGATAAATGAAGTATGTCCAGTTATTCCAGCAACATTATAAGGACCACTTATGTCAGTGTGAATTAATTCTAATAAATTAGAACTTCTAGTGGCACCTTTCTTATTTGCTGAAGTCATTTTACCTTTAAGGCATTTGACACATGTTCCAAAATCATTGAAATCGAGAGGTGGTAAAACTCCATCCTTCACGAGTCTGGATAACCTTTCTCGTGAAATGTGGCCTAAACGTTGATGCCACAACATGGATGAAGTTTCTAAGTCTCGCTTTCGTTTCTTCTTTGTTAATGATTCATTAATATTATATGATAACAAAGATTTGGCAAAATCATCATCAAGTTCTAATCTATAAAGACCACCATCCAGAAAACCACAACCAAACACTTGAGAATCATAAGTAATAGTGAGTTTGCCATGACCATGGGAACAATCAAAACCATCTACGTCTAACTTTGGTCCTGATACAAGATTCCGAGTAATCTCAGGAATATATAAGGTATCATAAAGTGAAATACATAAACCAGTTTTCATAATTAGATCTAAGGTTCCCACAGCCTCGACTACTAGTAGCTTTCCATCCCCAAGCTTAAGTGTTCTTTGGTTTCTTTCCAGCTTCCGGATCGTACGGAATCCCTGTAGTGAATTGGTCACATGAACCATAGAACCAGAATCGAACCACCAAGTATTAGTTGGAACATTTAAATTAAAGGATTCAAGTATCATAAAAAGATTATTACCTCGCTTCGCTAGCCATTCCTTAAAATCAGGGCATTCTTTCTGCCTATGTCCTTCCTTACGGCAGAACTTGCAGTAAGACTTACCTTTGGAGTTCTTGTTCTTAGGGCCAGAGGAAGTACCAGCATCACTTTTCTGGATCTTAGGAGCTGGATTCTTCTTGAAGTTTCCTTTACGTTTCTTTGGAGCAGCAGTGATAGTGGTGAGATAAGCAACTTCAGGTTTCTCTAGCTTTTGTCGCTCTTCTTCTTGCACGCACTGAGCAATCAACTCACTCATAGTCCACTTATCTTTTTGTGTGTTGTAGTTGACTTTGAAGGTGTCGTAAGCAGCAGGAAGAGAAGTCATGATGAAGTGCACCAGAAAGTTATCACTGATCTCCATGTCCAAACCCTTAAGCTTCAGACTCGTGTCGTTCATCATCATGATATGTGCACGAATGCCGCTTTTCCCATCATACTTTGCAGTCACCAACTTCAGGATGAGAGTACTAGCGTGTGCCTTTGAGGTTCCTTTGAATTGCTCCTCTACAGAAGCCAGATAGTTGGAAGCAATTGCAGAATCAGGAATGGACCCTCGAATCTCTCTGCTAATGGAGTTTTTCATTAACATGAGTGACATTCTATTGCATCTCTCCCATTTATCATGTGCCAAAGTTTCGGCAGGAGTACTCTTATCAGTGAGAGATGGAGGTGCTGGGTGTCTAAGGGCATGATCAAAGTCCAGCAAAGCAAGAGTCAAATTGAGAGAGTCTTTCCATGCATGAAAATTATCACCAGTCAAGGTTTCAATCCCACAATTGGGAGCTGATAATTTGGAATGAGAAGGTTAAGAATGAGAATAATAAAATACTATAGCTAGAGAAGAACTTATAGTGATCTAGGGGTAAGTAAAATCTAAGGCAGGTAGAAGTTACATTAATGACCATTATAGTAATGAAGCTGTGATAAATAATTATAACACCAATATTAGTTTACTTAAGTAAATAACTTTCGCGTTGGCTATGTGTTATTCATTTAAGTATAAGTATGCAAAATTGAATGTAGCACATCACCTTTGGGCAGAAATGATACATTCAACTTTTAAGACAATTTTTTTTTTTTCACTTAGTTCACATGCCATGTATGTAACACATCACCTTTGGGCAGATGTGAAACATGTATGATAATGAGGTGAATTAAGTTACAATGTTTAACTTGATTTAAATAACATGTATAAGTGTAACACATCACCTTTGGGCAGATGTGAAACATGAAAGGTTATTCAAGTTAAGCAAGGTTGTTTTTTTTTATTTTTTTTTTTATGGTTACTGTTCATTATATGCTAAGTGAACAGAGTTTATGGTAAGCCCTTAGTAAATTCGGATTAGTTGTAAATAATAACTTACGAAGAGCGAAAGCATTATTAATCAAGATCACAAATGTATCCACTTGAGTATTTTAATCACAAAACTCATAGCATATATATATATATATATATATATATATATATATATATATGTTTTGCTATGATTACTGTCGAAATCAAAAATTTCCATATGATGGATCATTTTTAATATTTTCTTATATCCACTATATTGTCTTAATGTCAAATCTTTATAGATTGTTGATGTCTCAACTTTTGAGACAAAAAATATTTTGTTGAGATTTGGCATCTTGAAAAAGATTTTGGACAGATCATGAATAGATTTGCAAGGATTTGATAAGATTTTTTTTTTTTTTTTTTTTTTTGTATGGATCTCACATGGGGTTATGGGCCCACCACGATTTCTTTTATTGGTCATCTTGATCCTTGTGCATTATTACATACAAATATATGACTAGTGCTTGTATACTTTATATATATATATTAACTAACATTATCCAACCATCAGAGACTTGTTATACATTTAAATATATATATAATTTAGGTATATATAAAATATGGTGATAACACTCAGTGTGCATATGGAATGATTTAGAAAATTAAATACCTTGACACTCAATCATAGTATACTTAAGACATTTCAAAATGAATTTCGTGAGTAATGGAGACGAAATTCAGATCTGATCATCAGGATTTTAAACAAAAGAACAAGGTTTTTCCAGTTTTTCTTCCAGATTAATGGAAAAACGTGAAGATTCAAGTTCTCAACACAGCTCTGATACCAGATGTTGATTAAATCTTCACATAGTGAGGGAGAAACCAATTAGAGTTAGGATTTGTGTACCTGATATGTTATGGAGACCAGCAACTGAAGCAGAGAGTGTGTTGATCGCCATCTTCCGAGTGTTGATCGGTTCCCTTTGGGTGTAATGGTTATGATGGTGAATTAAGAGTTCTTAGGAGAACCAGAGAATTGATGAGGAGATATGAAAATGTGGATGAATGATTAGATATTTTACAAACATGATCTTGTGGTGTTATATATCCAATAACTTTCCATATCAACCCCTCCATTAATGTTATTTACATATTACACCCAGGGGAAACCCATTTAGTCATTTAGGGTAATTCCGTCCATCAAGGAAATACCAGTTAGTTAACATAGGGTATTTTGATAATTGATCATAATTAGATAAATGATTATAATGGCCACACAAAATAGAATAAATATATACTTATAATACATATATTGATATGTCCCGTAATATTTATTCCTACATTTTTGTTTTGCTTGCTTAATTTATATGGATATTTTGTTTAACAAGAAAACTTATATTTTGGTTTGGAAAACATACATTAGTTAACTAAATAAAGGCTTTTGGGACGTTTTAGCTTATTCTTGATTGTGTTGCAGCATTATTCATTCATTTCCTGTGGTGTGTGTTTTCGGTTCTTGTCCACAGGCTAGTGCAAGATCCCTTTGTGTATATCTTGAAACTTTTTGATTGGTCTCTTTTTATTGAGCAGAGCTTATCTCTGGCTTGATGTAAATATCCCCCCCTAGTAGCACCATATCTATCTTTTAGCTAGCATCAAACTATTGTTATATATTTTCTTTGAACGGTAAATTTGAATCACTAACGGACCACTGGAGTATCATTGTGACACCAGCGGAACCACCCCATCATATCCATCTCCACTAGTCATAATGCCTATACACAAATTTAGGAGAAAACCTAATAAATATGGGAAAAACCCCATTATGGGAATCGAATCGAGGACCTATTGTTATCTTTTTTAATTGTCAAATGTTAATCTTTTACATTATACCAATAAATCTAAACTATGTCTTTACCCATGTTTAAACATGAAATTTCCCCTTTAAGAGCTATGTGCCTCTACCAAATGAGCTAGCCCTACATTAACTAACTAAATTATTTGATAATAATTTTCTAGTTTTACAATTTTCCTAATAAATATTTATACTCAGTTTCGAAAAAAGAAGTTAATTTAATATTTATTTTGTGTATTAAAATCAAGATCAACAAAAAGTTAAAAATATTTATACTCAGTTATAGAAAAGAGAAGATAATTTAATATTTATTTTGTGTGTTCACATCAAGATCAACTAAAAGTTAGATCAAATGATATAAGGCTATAGGGTGTGGTCATGAGCTTTATAACCATCATAACCCTCTACGTCAGCACCATGTCACCAACCTCTAATCCACTATCTAAGACCACTACTCTAAGGGTGTGGTCATAACCCAAACCACTATCCCCTCATTAATTTTAATTTATTTTTGTCTAAAGAAATAGGAAAAGAATCTTGAAAAATGGAAACTAGGATCATGGTTGTCATGGTTTAATCTAGGGGAACCATGGTGGATCATGCAAGAGGGTGGTGTGGCCTTCTATTCATGTTCCTACATGACAAATCATGTCTCAACCATGACCTCCACACCCTTTAGCCTAAGTATCTTATTAAATAAGACAGGCACGTGGCCATACATGTTACTTATCACTTAACCAAGAATTCGCAATGAGTTTAACATGTAAACTAATAGGTAATCGGGTTCTCCTGATCATTGGTTTGGCCAAGGCCGGCTCAACCGTTTTGGAGGCCCAAAGCAAAAAAATAAATTGAGGCCCTTTTCTTCTTTAAAAAAAAAAACTAATACCTTATTGTGAGTTGGGTAGCTCTATATTTGGCAAAATAGAATGAGCGGGTCGGTCAGTCGACAAAGGTAACGGGTCATAAAAATGTTATATTAAAAGTTCCTATATATTAGTTAACAAGCCAATAAATAATAAGATCCATGTTTCCTGCATATACAAGCAACTCAACTCCTTGCTCCAAAAGTATAAAAATCCATACTTCAAAAACTCTCATCCTGCAAAAACAAAGAGGTCTAATTGGTTTATTAGTAGCACTAAAATGAAGAAACAATTAGTAGCCATAGAGACAAAACAACTTTTTTCCTGGTTGTGACAGTATGACTAGTTTTTTTTATATATTTGTGAACAACTAGTAGTCATATGAACTAGAAACAAAACAACTATTTTTCCTGTAGCCAAATAATATAATGAACGTTGTCATCATCATACCCAGTAAATCTCACCAATAGCAAAGCTAAGGTCTAAAGAGGGTAGATGTAGACAGCCTTACGCTGCTTACAGTGAGAACCCCCGACTCGGTTGTAATTTTGTATCAAGCCTTGGACCTATGGCACATAACACTCAGACAATCCGCACAAAGACCGATTGATGCATGTACTCCGTGTCTTTTAGCTATCATGTAACACCTCGTAAAAATGTGTCCAGTATATACTGACACGTGTCCACACTATCAACTGAGCCACTTGTTGGACGAGATGGACTATTTGTGAATTTATATGAGAGTATGAATGTAGAAGGACTAAAGGTGTCAACATGCTGAAACTATGCCTCTGAGTGACCCTTTAACAAACCGGGAGCTTGATGATGTTCGGTCATATTCCCGGATGTGCCAAATATTGGCCATAAGGGGCTAAATATGCTTTACATGGTAATATATGAGAGTATAGAAGTTAAGGAGCTAAAGGTGACAAAAATTCAAAGTTCTCGAGTGTCTCGCGGGCCGCGAGAGAGACTGTCTCTGTCTCTCGCGGGGCGCCAGAGAGTGCCAGTGACAGATTTTTGTTTGGAGGCCAAGGCACTCTGCCCTTGTGCCACCTATCTCGCGAAATGCCACTCTTGTGTAGTTCTTGACACCTCAATTAATACCTGGAATGATCTTAGATCAGCCCCCAACACTTGTCTTGATCCTATGCATCTTTTTCAAGTATAAATAGGAGTGTTCATACTCCATTTTCCTTGCTCATTCACTCTTCCTCCTCTCTACTATTCTTGGAGTTGCTTCCTATATCAAGGAGGCCTTCTTCTGAGTTCTAAATATTCTAAGGATCACAAGTAAGTGTTCCTTTCAGTTACATTTCCGTTTATTAGGATTTTTAAGCCAAAAGTCAAGCATTTTCGATAAATGCTTTGACTTTTGGTATAGACCTTAATGGTCCAGCCATTGTTCAAGACAAACATGGCTACGTGATCGTAATTAGGTAGGTGATAATCCCTCAAAAGTGCACCTCCTAAAGATCACATTTACTAGGTCAATTAACGGGTCAAGGTTTTAATGTTTAAATGTCAAACGGGTCAGATTTTATAAATATTGTAATCTGAGTTAATAGATGTTATAAAATATATTTTGACACTTAAACAAGTTGGTAATAATTATTAGAACATGTGTAAACATCTTCGACTCGTCAATTCCAATTTTAAGGTCGGTTCGCAACCGAAAGTCGCAAAGTTTGACTCCTACTTTGACTTTCGATTCTGACCCTATTTAGATTAGTTTGCTACTGATTTAAGGTTGCATTATGATCGTAATATAATGTAGCATAACCCTCTGAGGTTATAATACATGATCATAATCATATTCTGAGTTTTTGCACAAGTTTCATTATTATGCCATACTTTGACTAAAATGCCCTTTTTACAAGAAATAAGGTTTTAATCAATAATGAACTCGCAAATGACTTATGTACTGATATGTTAATATAATTAACATATTATAATAATATTAAACTGATCATAAATTGAGTTTTCATATACGATCGTAAATTATGTTTTAAAATGACCAAAGTGCCCTTTCGACACCTAAAATGGTTTTAAACATAATTTATCCTATCAAACTCATTACCTACTGATATAATATCATAATTAAAATATTTTGGAGTATTTGGGTTTTGACTAAAGATCACAAATGTCGTTATTTAGCGATTGAAACGCCCTTTTTGCGCATAGTATGGTTTTAAACCATAACTATCAAATAAAACTTGATACCTACTGATATTACAACTTATTTAAAATATTTTCACAGTAGGTACATGGTCATAACTCAAATTTCTAAATAAGTCCTCAAACTATGTGAGAAATGACCAAAATGCCCATACAGTGCATAGTTTGGTCTTGAATCATATAACTCACATATGTTTGATTACATACTGACATTATATCATAAATAAAGTATGTTTACAGAATGATCATGTTTATAACATCAGTTTATATGCAAGTTCCTTTAATACGTCACCTAATGACTAAAACGCCCTTATGAGGCATAGTTTCATTTTAAAACCATAACGGGCATATAAGTTGATATCCTACTGATATTACAACTTATTTAAAGTATATTGACATACAGAACTTGTTCATGACTTATCCGGATACCCGATAGTGCTTATAAGCATACGGTTAAACTTATGTGACTAGTTTACGTAAGTTTACCGAAACGGGTCAAACCTTATCATTTTTACTTCAAATTCCAGAATGTTAATTGTTTACCCATATTATACAAGTCTTAGTACTTGTTGGGTTTAAACTACATTCTATTCCGATCATCGCTTAATCTAGCGCATCGTACCCTTTTCATTAAGTTAAGTTAACCTGTCCAAGTCTATGACTTGAATGGGACCCGTTGACATTCTAATTGGTTATTAAACCATCATTCCGGACTAGAGCCTTCCAGTAAATTGCTACTTATCTTTGTCAATTGATTAACGGCTGAGTTTATAAACCTTGCATATTACGACAAGTATTAGCTTAGGTAAATACTCTTAACCTATTTTCCCTATACGGGCTTGGGATACGCTATATTATTACTGCTTGGTCGGGTATGTGATCATATGCCGGATTGTGACTATAAAAATCCGGATAACCTGTTTTAATCTGTTTTGTCTGATAACTTAAACATTGGGGGTTAACATGACCGTGTCTTGGATATCCATGACTCATTTAAGTTACTAATGGCCACGACTAAGCACGGAGTGTAGGCATACACCTGACAAATGCTAATGCTATAATAAAATGTTTTTCTACCCATATTGGAGATACCCCTTTGTGGGTTAAAGTGGTGTGTCGGTTAATCATGATATTCGATTTCTGCACCGGACCCCATATGTATTGACAAACTTGTAAAATTGTATACAAGATCATTTTGAATTGTCCCAAGTTATTTATAAAATCATGTGCCTTGTGCACCTAAAACAATTTTGAAATATTTTCAAAATGTGTCGTTTATTTGTATTTACCAGTGAAAACTGACGTATTTTCAAAAGACTAAGTTACAGGTGCAAGTACGTAAATAAGCTGGAAGTTGCTCGATAATGCTAGAAGAGGAATTTGCGAATCCTTTGCATATGGCCTAGTAGTCTGTTGATTCCTTTTGTACATTTTACGATCCGCCTGTAGATCTTTATTACAAACATGTCTGTATATTATTTTGAACTTTTGGATATTTATGTTTGTAATAATATTTTAAATCCAAGACTTCCGTTGTGCTGTGTTGTTTAACTATGACGACACCAATCTTACGTCAAGATACTCCCCACCCGGGCCCACCGGGATTTGGCTGGAAATTCGGGGTGTGACAGGTTGGTATCAGAGCCAACGTTTGATAGAATTAAACACTAGCCTTTTGTGTTTAATCTTAAACGACACAATAGCACATTCCTTAGACTTCCGAGTCTAGGCATTGACCTAGGATTGCTCATATCATTATTAAGTTATATTATTGTTTTGATATTTAAACAGGAAAGATGCCGCCAAGAATCAGAGGACGAGGAAAAGGTCCAATGAGGGGAGGACTATCAGGGCATATCCCTTCACATTCTCACAGCTCGAATCCTTATCAAGATTCGGGTGATTCTTCCCCATGGCAACCAGCGAGACATTTTATCTTGCAGGAGTATTAATTCTCAAAGTTCGTACCATTCACATCATTCCCGTCATTCACACCATTCTCACCACTCCCATCATTCCCACTCTCATTCATATCATGGAGAATTTGACCCAAACCTTTACTTTAACACACCTCCAGCTGCTCAAAATCAGTTGGACCAACCAAACACGATGGACGAGGACTCCGATCCAGATATGCCACCGTCGGGGTCCCATGGACACCCAATCAAAATATCTAGCGGTTCTACATCTTATGCAGGATCACACTATCAAGGTCCTAACGAATGGGACCAATATTGGAATCAATTTACCTTTCTAAATACCCCTTCCTATCATTCTCTAAAACCACCTTCGCCGCCTCCACAAGAAGATATCCAAATGGAACCGGTGGAGCAACCTCAACCGCCACCAGAACCACCAAGGAGAAAGCGTGGTGCACGCATGTCTGTGCGCAGAGGACAACAGCCAGGCTCACTGCCACCATTGCCCCAATCTTAACCTACAATTCCCGAGGACCCACAAATGGGTGGACCCTCAAATACTTCACATGTGGTTTAGCCAACACCACAACCTGTGGTTCAACCACCACCATCGGGTTTTGATAACCCAATCCCTACGCATCCAGATACGACTGGATACGATCCTTTGAACCCAACAGCTACGCCTATGGATATTAATTATGCAGCGTCATCATACGACCCCTATGTACAGGCGGTCGTACATAATGTACTTTAACCATCTCCTTTCCCTCCTGCATATCCAACTACTAGATATCCCAATTATGGGTATCAGTATCCTGTTGTGTCTCAACCACAACCTCAACCACCGCCCAACTTGAGGCCATTAATTAGGCTTTAGAGCGGATGAAAGAGATGCAGCGTCGGGCTGAAAAGACAGAGAAGAAGACAAATAAGTTCTTCAAGAAACTCTCCAAATTAGTTAGAGGAAAGAAGGACGAGTGATGTTTCTTTTATTTATCATATTTTTATTTAAATTCCAAAAGTCCCTGCGTGGACATGTTATTTCCCTTTAGTCCCTACGTGGACATGTTTTTCCTTTTAGTCCTTGCGTGGACAATTAGTTTAGATCTATTTCTAAGTCCTGTTTAAGGCAAGTATTGTAATTTTCTATTAGTTAATGAAAAATTTTTGGAATTATTTATATATGTATTTGTTACATCCTTTCAAGCGATCGTCTCGATTTTAACAATTGAACTTTATCGATCTGCCACATAATTCCAAAAGATCTCCTTAATGGTTTTGACTAGCCAAATGGCAAAGTCCATATTATATGGCAAAATTATGAAAGATAGTTAAGGATGAATAGTCCTTCTATCATGATAGTTAAGGAAGAATAACCCTTCTATCCAGTGGTGGTGAACTATGTTCAAGCCTCATAGTCATAATGGTCAAATGCGACCATGACTTTAATATTCAACCATTAGGATAATTATTCTATATTAACGTTCAAGTAATGTTAATATTCCTGGCAGTGTGACCTGAGGAACCACACTAGCCGTCTAGGTGATGGACTACGTCCAAGCCCTATAGCCTATATGATCGAATTAGATCATGGCTAATATAATCAATGTGATGATCACATTTTAACATCCTTAGTGATGGTTTGCTTACGGGCTATACTTTATCGTCAATTGAGACAATGACAGTTGTAACATTATGGTTCCCTGTCCAATGTGGTGGGCTATGCCCAAGCCTCATAGTCTATATGATCAATGAGATCATGACTAATATCATAAGTACGATGATCATCTATTGGCCTATGGGTCATATTATTTATGACAACGACAGTTGTAGTCTTATGACTCCCTGTCCAAAGGTGTTGAACTATGTTCAAGCCTTAAAAGCCCCTTGATCAAGTGAGATTACGGCTTATATATATATATATATATATGTTTTAATGTCTTTCGTGACAGGCCAATGTGCCATATCTTAATGTCCTTCGAGACAAGCCTATGAGCTATCTATAATTATCAATATGACAATGACAGTTGTGACAATATGATCCACTGTCTAATAATTGATGGACTATGTCCAAATTTCAATTACCTCTAATGGTCCTTCAAGACTGAGGTTAAGTATACTTAATTACTCTATATATCACTCGTTTGAAATGTTAAAGCCTGGCAGTTGTGACATTGTGCACACTACTCCAAAAAGGCAAAGGATGTATATATCCAAACTCTAAAGCCTATATGGTTTAATGATACCATGGCTTAGACATATTAAATCGTCAAATTCGATGACTAATTAATATATTATCTATTCTGGTGTTTAGTACCAAACATACATTATGGCTCATTCTGATGAAGCCAATAGCGGTCGAAACAATAATGATGATGCAAACGTCAACTATAATGGAGTTGATCTCCAAGCTATGATTGCCGCAGAAGTCGGCAAGGCTATGAATGCGTTCATAGTTAAAGAAAAGGAATTGAGAGCTACTCATTCCAAATCCCACATTCATCAGCTCGTAAGGAGAGCTCAGTACACTCCTCAAATGCAAGGAGTGAACTAAAGAAGCAAGAGCCTCGAGAAAGGTCTCGTTCTTCTAAGGACGGTTGTACCTACAAATACTTTGTCTCCTGTAAGCCCCAAGATTTCAATGGTGAAAAGGGGGCTGTAGAAGCCTTGAGATCGCTAGACGAAATGGAGACTATTGTGGATATCAACGGATGTGCTGATAAAGATGTTGTGAAGTTTGTTTCACAATCATTCAAAGGTGATGCCCTAATTTAGTGGAAGGCCATGGTTCAATCAACAGGGAAGGTACCCCTGTATAACTTAGGATGGTCCAAGTTTGTGGACCTCATCAAAGATACCTACTGTCCACCTCATGAGGTGGAGAAGATAGAGTCAGATTTCCTGACTCTCACTATGAAAAACCTAGATTGTCGGAAGTATGTGACCGACTATAACTCTCTATCTAGGTTAGTACCTTACCTGATTACCCCTGAACCCAAACGCATTACGCGTTTCATCGGTGGTCTAGCACTGGAGATTAAAGGTGTGGTGAAGGCTTCAAAGCCTAGCACCTATAGGTGTGCTGTGGACCTATCTTTATCTCTCACCTTGGATTTGGTGAGACAAAAGTCAGTCAAGACTGAGACTGACGGAAAGAGAAAACTGGAGGATGATAACTCCCAGAGGTTCAAGAAGAAGGGTAAGTCTGGGTTCAACAAGAACCAGTCTAGGTCTGATGAGAGACCAGTTTGCAAGACCTGTAACAGGAGGCACTAGGGACAGTGTCGTTCAGAGCAGCAGGCAAAACCTTGTGGTATTTGCAAGAAAACGGGGCATAAAACCTTAGATTATAGAGATCTTAAGGATGATGTTTGCTATGGTTGTGGCGAGAAAGGCCACATTAAAACCAACTGCCCTAAAGCTGCCAAGGGAGGTTCAGCTAAGACTGGAGAGGCTAACAAAGGAAATGCCCGAGCCTTTCAGATAAATGCTAGAGAGGCCATGACTGAAAACAACGTCATAACGGGTACGTTCCTAATCAATAATATCTTTGCTAGAGTTCTTTTTGATTCAGGAGCTGATAAGTCTTTTGTAGACCATAAGTTTAGTAAACTATTAAACTTGCCCATAAGAACTCTAGACATAACTTATGAAGTAGAGCTCGCCGATGGAATAATAGAAACCGCATCTTCCATTCTTGATGGGTGTTCCATATCCATTAAGAATCATTCTATTCCTATCTCTCTTCTGCCAATGAAATTGGCGGGGTTCGATGTAGTCTTAGGCATGGATTGGTAGTCTCATAACTAAGCCCGCATTGCTTGTGATTAGAAACTCATAGAAGTTAAAACCCCATCTGGTGAAATACTCACCATTCTAGGAGATCATCACTATGGTTTTCTTGAGAAAGCGTCTTTGCTTAAGGCATCCAAATGTTTGAAGAGAGGTTGTGTCATCTACATGGCATAAGTGACCGTTGATGAGCCAAAGCCTAAAATTGAAGACATTCCAGTCATCTCCGAGTATCCAGGTGTGTTTCCTAAAGAATTACCCAATCTAACCCCAGATAGACAAGTAGAGTTTAGGATTGACATCTTACCAGGAGATGCTCCTGTAGCTAGAGCTCCATACCGATTAGCACCTACGGAGATGAAAGAATTGAGGACTCAACTTGATGAAATTTTAGAGAAAGGCTTTATTCAGCCTAGTTCCTCGCCCTGGGGAGCTCCTATTTTGTTTTTCAAGAAAAAGGACGGGTCAATGCGAATGTGCATTGACTATCGTGAGTTAAACAAAATAACGATCAAGAATCGTTATCCATTGCCCAGGATGGATGATTTGTGATGTGTACGAAATGCAACATATAAATTACATCAAACAAGGCATAAAACCAACCCTTTTAGTACTAATGTTGGAAAAAGCACGTTTCTTTGTTCCTTTTAAATTTACAGTACCAAATGAGATTAAAAAAACAAAAGAAGCAAATAAGCAGCCAAAACCAACATAAATACAGCAAGAAGGAATAATGTGACATGCCCGACCCCTCGGCAGCATTCCAAATGCTAAAAACAAGAAGACAGAAGCTGACCACAGGGTCGTGCCCAGCCAGGCATGGGTCGTGGTCAGTCCTGGCACATAAAGACATGGCAAGCAGAAGATTCCATGCCCACCACGGGGTCGTGCCCACATGACCATGGGGCGTGGTCAACTCTCAGATTTGCAGAGTACAGCGAAGAGTTGACCACGGGTCCGTGCCCAGAAGCCACGGGGCCGTGCCCAGAAGCCACGGGGGCGTGTGGGGCCCTCTGCTGACAGATGCAATTATGAAGGAAGAGAAGGAGTTGGCCACGGGCCGTGCCCAATGGACACAGGGCCTTGGCCGGGACACTGTTCTGACTATAAATAGGGGTGCTTGTTTCACTTCAAATGCATCTCTTGGCAAACCACTTCTCTCTCACTTTGCCACCACTCCACCACCACTACAACACCAACACCCACCACCATCATCCATCTTTCATCTTTAGAGTGTGTAGTAGTATCGGGATCCAAGATTGATTGTAAGAGTTTTTGTCAAACAAAGACCATGCTTGGCTAATCTCTTACATCACTTGGTGAAGACAAGTCTTTAATGTATTACTTTTGATTTTTAATCTATCGACACTTTTTAATTGGGTATGTATTAATGACTTTAATAACTAGTTTCTTATGTTGAAAATGAATTTTCTTAACCATTTCTTCATGATGTCATTGATTTGCTCTTTCGTGTCTTTACGGTCTATATAAAGCGCGTTAACTACTTGGAAGTGGGTTAGAAGGGTGGTTTGGTAAAGTTCTTGTCTCGTTCAGTGTATAGATCCTGCGAGGACTTGGTTCAAGATTACTAGGACCTCCTTCAATGCCTTATGGTATTGGATGGCGGGGGTGCGAATAGCTTGAACCCCTCATATGTAAGCTACTATTAAAACATTAAACCGGCCTCTTGGGATTGTATCCTTGCTGACTAAAACTACTTGGTCGAGGGTGACGTCACCTTCAAAAGAGGGGCCTACCATGGTTTGATTAATGAGGGTTTTCTTTCTTTGAAAATTCAAATCAAACTCACCGATCACATTACTTGTACGCATTACCTTCCATTAGTCAGTTTGCAACCTAGAAATCTCTAAAACCACGTCCAAGATATAATCGTTTTTTACCATGTTTGTTGAGTCGGACTTTCCATGATCTACCTCTATCATCTCGAAGAATCATTTGTTGGATTGATTTCCGGTACATCAACGCGGGGATGGGTACAGAAAAGGAAAAAAATGGGATTTGTTTCAAAGTAAAAAGATTGCTGACGTTAATATGTCAAAGTTAACTTTCAGATTCAGATTTAGGAAGCAGGTGATTTGTTGTTTCGGTTTTTCAAATTCCGCGTCTACATCATGTAGTTATTCGGAATGTTTCGAATCATCATGGAAGACATGTCGGGTTCTATACCTATCCCCGCGTTGATAGCTTCCATTTTATTACTGAAGCGCTTCTTTAGACAATCTGGGATTATTTTCTACCTAAACCCTTGAATTCCAAAGCTTCTCTCAAAAATATTTGTTTCTTTCCTTTTCATGAGGTAAAACCGGTTTCAACATTAATACAAATATAATAATATAATCTATTAAACATCAAGCATTCTTCTAACTAAACCCTTCGTATGATGATTAACTAGCAGAAGAACCTGACACGTCTTCTATGATGATTCGAAACATTCCGAATAACTAGCAGAAGAACCTGACACGTCTTCTATGATGATTCGAAACATTCCGATTAAGTTTTTAGATGGTGTTTGTAAGGTTTGATTACCTTGTGTAAATTGTAAGGGTTGTGAGAGTTCAGAGAGTATGATTGCGTTTAATTCCCAAACATCATTACAAATTATGAAAACCACGTTTAACACGCGTTATAATAAACTTCAAGCATTCTGAACCCTAGCTGCAAACAACCCAACAAACTCTGAATACTGAAAAACATCAGCAATCATACTCTCTGAACTCTCACAACCCACCGTCGTCAATTTCGGTTTAACACGCGTTATAATAAAACTTCAAGCATTCTGAACCCTAGCTGCAAACAATCCAACAAACCCCGGATACTAAAAAACATCAGCAATCATACTCTCTAAACTCTCTGATAAAAAAACAACATTTATATACGGGCCGTATAAAGTTATACGGCCCGTATACATGTGTTAAAACCAGAAACTTGGTTAAAACTCACAAAATAAATCCATTCGGCCGTATACGTTTTATTGATCGTATACATATGTATACGAGCCATATAAAGGTATACGGCCCGTATACTATAAAAACAAAAAAACATTCCCTGCGCATTTCTCTGTTCAAATCATTCTATAAGGCCCGTATAATGTTATACGAGCCGTATACAATAGGGGTGTGTAAATAGAAGGGGCCTTGAAAAATTGTAAAAGAGTGAAAAACAAGAGATTATTAGACCTGATAAAACAAGCCCATCAATTCCATTTTTGGTGGATATGGTTATTTTAAATTTTAAGATGGGTTAAGATGAATCAAACAAAATTAGTCAATAGGTTAGGATGGGTTTTGAATTGTTGGATAAAAGAAATGAGCAGGTCAGGATGACTATGAGATAAAACCTAAGCGGGTCAGGATGAATATTATATAAAATCACTAAACCAATTACTACTCTCAGATATCTCTTCACAACTGTGACTTCACCAATCGTCGCCGTAGTACTTTCCCGTCGTTTTTCGTTTAAAAATAAAAAAAAATTAAAAATAATCAAAAAGTTTCTAAAAAATCAAAAAAATTGTAAAAAAATACATAAAAAATAAAAAATTATAAAAAAAACAATCTAAAAATTTAAAACTAAAAAAATTAAAAAAATCTAAAAATTCAAAAAAAATTTAAAATTATCTAAAAATTCTAAAAAAAATCCTAAAAATTCTAAAAAAATAAAAAAAAAACTTAAAAATTCAAAAGTATAGTAAAAAAATTAAAAATAATAAAAAACTATAAAAGTTCAAAAAATTGTAAAAAAATCAAAAAATTCTAAAAAAAAATTATCTAAAAATTCAAAAAAATAATTAAAAAATAATTAAAAAATAAATAAAATCTAAAAATTCAAAAAAATAAAAAATACAAAGTATTTAGATTTTTTATTTTTATATTTTTTATTTTTAGAATTTTTTTGATTTTCTAGAATTTTTGGATTTTTTAGAATTTTGTTTTTTTATTTTTTAGATTTTTTTTTATTTTTTAGAATTTTTTTGACTTTTTTGAATTTTTTTTACAATATTTTTGAATTTTTTTTAGTTTTAGTACTTTTTAGATTTTTTTATTTTTAAGATTTTTTAGATCTTTAATTTTATATAATTTTTTGATTTTTTAGAATTTTTTTGACTTTTTTATAATTTTTTACAATTTTTTTATTTTTTAAAAGTTTTTTGGATTTTTTCTTCAAAATTTTATATTTTTTTATAATTTTTAAGATTTTTAAATTTTTATTGATTTTTTAGAATTTTTTTATTTTTTTAGAATTTTTATATTTTTTAATAATTTTTTCATCTCATCTTTACCCAAACCTATATTAACCTAAACCCATTTTAACCCAAACCTTTCTTGACCCATTACCCGTTCGACCTATTTTTTAAAATACTCATCCTGACCTATACCCATCATAACCCAAACCCATCTTAACCCATTACCCAAACTCATCCAACTTGCCCACCTTGCCACCACTTTAAACTGTCTAGTCTTAACAAGTTGATCTAGTGGTTAGTCACTTGGTTTTTCTCCTAGAGGTCCCAAGTTCAACTCCTACTAGCATCACTTTGAAGGACATTGGTGGTGGCAATGAAGTGTAGAACTAGGCCTCTATGGAGGTCGCCAGTTCGAAACTAAGCCGAACCGGGTTTTACCGCAGTGGGCCTTCGGGCGGCGGGTTTTCCCCGGAACTGGTGGCTTGGTAGCTAGGTATGCATCCATATCTGACCGTTATGGAGGAGGGGATGCAGTTGCTCGATTGAGGGCATCTCAGGATGCTTATCCGGTGATTTAGTTGACCGTTCTAAAAACAAAAAAAAGTTTAAAGTGTCTACATTGAATCTTGTTCACTCCTCCCAAGAGAATGCAACTCTTTTGACCCCTTGGAGCTCTTAATAATTTTATTTTTGTCATGCGGTATATTTTTCCCATTTAAGCAATGAATAACAAGTTTGTTTATATAAGGTTTGTGTGCAATATGCAGGTATTTTGAGTTACCTTAAATCCTTAATTATGATTGGGTTGTGTGAGGAGATCAAGTTGGATAAAAGGCACATGTCGAACAAAGCTGATGTGGAGGTATATCGACCTCCCTTGATCGTGGATGCTCTTAGAGCGTTAACATTGTATTGAAAACTGGACCGAACGACCGTTTTGAGATGTCACGCTCGAAAACAATCAATGTAGTCATCTGGTTTATTGTGTTTGCACTATGCTACAAAAAATATTAGACCATATCATATTTGTAGTGTATACATTAACAATAACAATGGATAAAAGTGTAGGATATGGGTCACAATTATAATAAAAATTATATAAACAAATATAAAATTTTTAAAGACACTTTCTTTATATAATTTTAGGAAATTTTAGTACCCGTACCGTGTACAAATCCATACAAAATTAAAAATGAAATACAACATATTTAGATAAATCGATTAAAATCGTTGTCTTTGACAAGAGCTTGAGAAGCGTCTTCTTGTACAATTTTCTCTACGAGAACTTGAACCGCGTCTCCTTGTGTGATCCTTATTGGCTGCAAAAATGAACAAACTGAGGTTGACGGTTGTGGCTGAGGCACGTGTTCAACAAGCTTCCCTTAAAACATATTTCGCGCATCTACTAAAGACGACACGTCTGTCTCCCAGGTTTACAACAGCCGAAGCAGTCTGTACTGCCGGAAATGGCCACGCGCCTGAGGTTACACCGAATAGAATTATAGTGTTTGAACTTCTGGAAAAATAATGATACGAAGGTGATGAAATCGAGTAGAGAAAACTTATCTCTCTATAATTCCCAACACATGGATGTTCAAGTCTTCACCACTTCTCCAAGAATTCTTCATATATATTATTTTTCTCTTGTAGTTTTCTCATAATACCAATAAGCCACATAACGTACCATTTTTACAAGAGTTGTGGGTGTTGTGGGTAGTGAGGAGTTTCTCTTAATTGATGATTTTATTAGAGGCATAAAACTCTAATTAAAGTTTCACTTAATTAGCAATTTAATTAAAGACATAAAAACTCTAATAAAAACTAATCAAGTGATATAAAAACTCTATTCAAGAGTTAGTCACCATAAAAAGTCATTAATTATTACTAAATTAATTTTCATTTACGTTATTCTAATTTTCCAACAAAAATCTTTGAAACTTATTCCATCTTCCATCAGAGCACACGGGGCGGTCATTGTATAACGAGTGATGGCAATTGAGCACGCGTGATATTTTATTTTTCCCACCCCCACAACAAAGTATAACTCGTTATTTTATCACGGAAAGCAATTTTCGTTATTTTTTAATGCGTGATGGTGTTTAATTGTTGGTTGGGGGGAAATTGTTGGGTGTGGTGGTGAGTGATGACCACCCCCACTAAAAAAGGTTGTGAGTGATGGAAAAATGGTTGCTGATATGGCGGAACATGATTGGATATTGTGAGTGATAGAAAAATGGTCACTAGTGACCACCCCCTCCCCTCAACATGTACGTTTTTTTTAGTATACGTGTGACACGTGTCAAATCACACGTTGTTCAACTAGCATGAAAGTCTCCAAGCTTAACTTTTGATCTTGATTGAATTGCTATATAAGCTATAACGATAGTAGAACCATTTACCTGTTTTGCTAATTCACTGTTTTGCAATATCCGATCATTTACCTCTGCTCTTCTAACTTGAGTTGTACTCATCTACAACTTGAAACCCTGAGATGTAAAGAAATCTGACTCGCCTATGGAATTAAGTTTCAATCGAACTGGTGTTGTACATGTAACAAAACGAATGGCCTAATACTGACCGAACAACGTTAATAAAATTGATATTCGTTTTTATTGTTTCGATCGATGTAAACACATCTAGGTATTTTTTGGTCGTATCATGACTTTTTTTTTTTGTTTCTCTTTCAGTAAGTGTCGGTATCTTTTTTTTTTTTTTTAAATAAGTGTCGGTATCTTAATGAACCGAACCAATATCAAACGAACTCCTGCCATTAACGTTTACTATTGCGTCTACGTTTGCATTAAAAATTAGGTCACCCCGCCGTAGAGCGCAGGTGTAACCCACTAGTTATGTTCAATTTGTGAATTATTACAATACAATACAATCACGCATCGAAATGTCTTTTTATATATACAGCAAGGGTTTTGCACCTGGCTGTATGGCTGATAAAAAAATAAAATACAATGTAAAGATTCCTAAGAAAGTTACAAGTCAAAAGAAACTATTTACGAACATAGCATAAGAATTTCTAGTCATCTTCTCAACTACTGAAAGTCTTCAAAGTACGCATATGTAAAATATTCGTCTCCCATTGATATCTTTTATAGTTTTTTCAGCAAACCCGTTTTAGGTTTTTTTTCGTGTCTGTGCAAAATACTCACATTATATTATTCAAATTGAGCTT
>JARYGA010035346.1:0-53256 GCA_030545235.1 Helianthus tuberosus | reverse complement strand
GAAAATCTTTATCTCGTGTGAGAGAATTTTCATTCCGTACGAAATCACCTATTTCGTATCAAGGAGTCATTTCGTGTGAATCACATCATTTCGTGTGAATTTGTATTGCAGGTCATTCCGCACGACAGTGTCATTTCGCACCAAGACTATTTCCTGTGAAAACTGATTTTGTTTGAAAGTATCTGAATTTGTGAAACTTGCTATCAAATCATGGAAGAGGAATTTTATAACGCGTTTCCTACTGCCCCTACTACTCCTACTGCCATTGCTCAAAGCATGAACATGGAAAATGAAACAGGAACTTTGCAAAAACCCCCGAAGCTAATGGGCATTGAGGAATATTATGGTTGGAAAGATCGGTTTGAAAACTGGGTTCAAGCTAATCATTTTAGATCTTGGGAGTGTATTGAGAAAAAGTATGTTAAACCTCGTACAGAAGTGGGAGTGAATAAAACAATTTCTAAGAACGAGACATGTACAAAGCAGAAAAGATGATGATCAGTCTGTTACAGCAAGCTGTGAAAGAAGACATATTCATTTTACTTCAACATGATAATACTTCACGTTCAATTTGGGAAGCTCTTCGAGTTAAGTTCGAGGGAAGTGAGAAGATGATCAGGAATAAAAAGGCATTATTAAAGAAAGAATTTGATTTGTTTACGAGTTTGCCGGGAGAAAATACCAAGAAACTGATTGAGAGATATTGTCACTTAGTTCGTTCAATGTCATTGTTAGAGATAAATAAAGAACGAGAAGAATGGGTCGACAAATTGGCTGATGCATTACCGCAGAAAGAATGGGGTACATTTTTGATGATATTGAAGAACACTGGAGAATATGATGACTTGACAATTTCTCTGTTCATTGAAAAAATTGAAGGACAGGATCTTGAGCAGCAAAAGATTGCTAGGATGAACAATCCAAGTGGCCAACAAGATATCAAGATGTATTATAAAGGGAGTGTTCAAGATGTTGAAGTAAGTCCGAAGATCCAAACTGCTTTCAGTGCAAAAAATTCATCTGGATCTGTCAACCAAAGTCCAAACAACAACAGTGGATTTTCTTCATATCCAAGTGTTAATCCGAAGGTTTCTACCTCAAGTCATCAGTTCCAAAGCTCAAACAGCAGTAATGGTCATGTTTTACACTGCAACATCGCGTTGCATCTTCAGAATGGTCTAAATTTTTCTGAAGAGGTAGCTAAAGGTCATATGGCATTACTAGCTACAGTGTTAGAATCATATGAGGGATTGGTTGCAGGAATGATCGGAAATCCTATGTTGACGAAAGAGGATTACGATCAAATCGATGCTGAGGAGATGGAGCTTATGGACATCAAGTGGTGCTTAGTAAGTGTGCTAAGAAGAGCTGAAAAATTTAAAATAATTACAGGATGAGATGATTTTAGGGATGCTAATGTTTCTACTTTGGGTTTTGATAAATCTAAAGTTACTTGTTTTCAATGCAGGGAGAAAGGACATTTCAAGAGGGAATGTACCAATCGAGAAGCAAGTGGAGCAAAGAATCCATTCGGTGGTAATGATTATTATCGGAAAGCCATATATCAACAAGTTGCTCATCAACCGTATCAACAACAAGAACCACAAACTGCACATGCTAAGAAAGCAATCGAAGAATCAAATAAGAAATCTTATTTTGGTATAATTGATCAAGATGATGAAAAAGTGGCAGAAGGTTTCAGTTGGGACAAATATATTCCACCTAATTCAAAGACAGTGGCATTAATTGCACAGATAGTTCAAGAACCAGATTTGATGAAGGAATGGATGAAAGTGTTTGCTGATGATAAAAAAGATCAAGATGAAGAGTTTGTTTCTTCAGATGACAGTTCCGAACAGACACAAGTGTTTGATCAATCATCAACTGACAGCAGTGATGATGAAGAAGAAACTCAAATAAATATTGGAAAATCTGTATTATCTCCTGAAAGTTTTGAATTTTATTTTGCAGATAGATTGGAAAAGCTGAAGGAGAAACGAGCAGCAAAAGAAATGAAAAAGATGAAATGTGAGAGTGTTGCTCAAAAAGAAAAGTCTAAACAAAGTAAAGAAGTTCAAGTTGATGAGAAGATGGTTGAAGCTGAAAAGATGATCGAAGTAGAGAAAATAGTTGAAGTTGAAAAGGTTATCGAAGTAGAGAAGATTGTTGAAGTATCCAAACCGTGTTTAAAGTATTCAGAATCTTGCAAACAATGTGAAGAAAAGGATGAGAAGTTGAGTGAGCAAGATAAGATGAAAGAAAAATTACTGTTCGATCTTAATTATGTGAAAGAATCGTATGATGTGTTGAATAGAATAGTGAATGGTCTACAAAAGACAAATTCTGAATGAGAAGACGCATTAACGATGATGAATGCAGTAATGATGTCGAAGCAAAAGGCTATCAATTACTACATTGAAGAATGTGCAAAGCTGAAGTAAGAGTTGGAAACTGAAAAAATTGAGAATGAAAGAATCAGACGATTACTGCAAAGTTATTCTAGTTCTGATTATTTGATTGACAGAATTTATCCAACTGTTGCAGGTTTAGAAGCCTTTCAAGATGAGAAGCCGAAAGAGAAAGATACTGGTAAGAAACAGATGGTCAGTTATAACAAGTGTCCGCCTCCGATCTGGGAAGGTTATTATCCCAGAAAACCAAATGAGGAGCAAGTCAAAAAGGCTGTCAATATAAAGTTAAAGTCTGAAACAACTGATGATTTACCAGAAAACATTGACGTCACGTTCACATCGTCTGACACTTATCATGAGTCTGAGTTAATAAAGAAAGTGGTCGATCAGGTGTTGGATAAAGATGAGGAGTCAGAGTCAAAGTCCGAATCCGAGAGTTCGAGTTCATCAGTCGATAGTCTAAAGTCGTCGGTTAAAAGGGTGTACAATAAAGAATTCTTGTTATCAAAATCTAATTTGAATGACGAACCAATCAAAGTGGCATATACTTTGAATGATTTAGACAAATTATATTCTGATGATGAATTTCCAATAAGAAGTGTTCAAATTGAAAAGATCAAACAAGTTTTCAAATTAACAGAAATCAATATTTCTGAAATAAAAGATTTAAATCTTTCTGAAAAACCTAAAAAGTACACTTCAAGAGCTCAACAAATAGAAAACAAGAAAAAAGGTTACAGTTCTGGTTCAGGTTATCGAAAGAAACCAAACCATAACGGTAATTCAAAAGAAAAGGATTGGGTTTTAATACAGAAAAATATAAAAATATGAAAAACTTTAAACCAAAAACTGTGTTTGTTTCAGGGTCAAGTTCTGACGAAGAAGAAAAGAGCTCATTCTGGAAGCAATCAAACAGAGAATTCCTTGCTAAGAAGCAAGAGAGAATGAAGAGTGGAGCTTATCAAAGAAAGGAAACAAGAACCTGTTACAGATGTCAAGAAGTTAGACACATTGCCTGGAACTGTCCTAAGGCAACCAACATCAAACAGGAAGTTGTTTCTAAACTGAAAGAAAAGATTGTTGAGAAAAGTTGTCACACCCCCAAAATCCACCTGCGGAGTACTACCGCTTGGAGGCGTGACTGACCAGGATCCAGCCACCAATCATATTGAACAAACATATAAGTAGTTATAAAAATCCAACCAATACAATTGGTGTTCAAACAAAACATAGTTTAAGTTGCAAGCGGAAGCATAAGTCTTAAAACCAAAACATAAGTTTAATTGTTTCAAAGTTTAACATGGCACACAGCCGTCCATGTCCCACAACGATCCTCCTCCATGCAAGCTCCAGCTAAGTACCTAAAGACCTGCAAAGCATGTAGTAACGAGTCAACAACAAGTTGAGTGAGTTCACGGTTGGGTGTTCGTTTTAAGTTGTTTCAAAAACAGTTTCCTTTATCTGGCATCCTGCCGTGGGGGTTACCCCATAGTTAAAAACGTGACTTGTTTATTCCCGGTTACTCTGGCAATCCAGCCGTGGGGGCTACCCCGTGTTAGTTATCTGGCATTTCGGCCGTGGGGGCTACCCCATGTATACACTAGACTCGTTACCATATCGACTGCTGACTGTAGTCATGTTTATATGCCCTGAAACTATCAATGTCTATCATCATTGACGTGCCCCAGATCCATTAGTTCACGCCCGTCCTCTGCGGCACGGTGTGAGGTTTGTCAGACCTAAATAACGCTATCTAACTAATGACCCGCTCGCCATTGGCCCGGCGATTAAGTCGATATAAAAAGGAGGGACTTCGTGATAGAGTTTTGGTCTAGTACGAGTTATCTGTCCATGAGGACAAGGAATTACATTCCTGAACCAATGCTGTCCTACCCAAGGAGGACGAGGAACCCATGTTCCTTAACCCCAATTCCCGACCCCTGGGAATCCCATGCTTTGTAGAGGGTGTGAACTCACCTTGGTTTGCTCGGCAGACACACAGAAAAGTCAATCAAGTTGCAAGTGGTCAACTACGTCCTAACATAGATACCATTCACGTCAGGTTCATGCCAGGTAGTGCACGTATCTTCTACACGTATTCATACACAAGTAATGATCATGGCATACACGTTTATCATGGCAGTTCAACAACAGTGCACAACATAATCAATTAACAGTTGCACATACGGTCCATATGTTCGGCCCAATCACTTAGGCCCATACTAGGGTGCAAGTCCAAACAGCGTGTACGTGCATATGGTCTTGAGTCGAGACTGTGCGGTCTCTAGTCGAGACTGTGCGGTCTCGAGTTGTAACCTACTAGTTCTCGAGTCGCAACTGAGGTGGTCTCGGGTCATGCGTGTAGTGGTCTCGAGTCGCAACTGGACTCGCAAGTATGGTCTCGAGTCATGATGTTTGTGTGTTGAAAGAGTATGGTCTCGAGTCGAGACTAGGGCTTCTCGGCTCGCAACCTGAGTCGCAAATGGCAGTCTCGAGTTATCATGTTCATGGTCTCGAGTCGAAACCAGAGGTCTCGACTGGACATCAGCTGATTCTGCACAGTGTACTATCCAATAGAGTTTTGATTTCATGCAACAATTTATACTACCCATTTAAACATGTTTTCTTGTCTAGTAATTTACTAAAATGGATCAAACATACCAATTTTCAAATATCCATATCATATTCAACAAGTTCTTCACATATTCATATCATATTCAACAAGTTCTTCATATTTTAAAACATCTACATTAAACAAATTATCCAAAGATGCCGTCCATAGCTTAGTGTATCATCATCCGATTCATTCAAGAGCATGTTTACATACACTTTATCATTTCTACACCACTTAATTGTCAAGTTAGCATGTTCATCACTAATTCACCTCCATTTTCCTAATCATCTAAGAGTATGTGTGTTATATAAGAACATGTGCATCTTTCAATAAATAAACATCACTTAACAACAAATAACCCATTAAATCAACAAATATCTTTGTCATATTCAAACTCCAATCTTAATATCGACCATTCAAGAATGATGTATTTATCATGCATAGAACCCAACAAGCAACATATTATCAAATAATCTTCATCATACATCATCATCATCAACCGAAATATAAACACACAATATGAAACACTTACCGGTTTAAGTATGGGGTTCAAAGGTGAGTATGAAGCTTCCAAACGGGTGTGTGTGTGTGTGCCGATCCGAGAGCTCCTTGCGGTCACCGGTTTGGATCCGAGAGAAGGATGGGAGGAGAGGTGATGTTGAGACTTAGGGTTTAAGGTTTTCTAGAGAGAGAGTAGGGGAGTGTGTGTGTGTTGTCCAAAGATGGTAGTGTTGGTTAGCAACAAGGATATATACTAGCTTCAAGTGGTGCACCCTAATGGGTTTTCGAATAGGCTAGAGGGGTGTGTGGCCCAATCCGGCCCAACTGTTACTGTTCACTCGAGACCGCATGGTCTCGAGTCGTGTCCTTGTGTCTCGGTTCACATAATCACACTCATTCATACAAGCATAACACAAAATCACAAAATTTCACTTAGGTCATTCATTGAAGTAACAAGTTAACTAATCACATAACGTTTCAAGAAAGTTACTCCAAGATACAACGAGAGGTTCTAAATTTTGAGTTGTCACATCATCCCCAAGTTGAAAGAAATTTCGTCCCGAAATTTGGTAAGCACTCACTGAGGAAGCTAGTTAAGTTGTATGGTTTTCCCAGTTTTCCTGGCGTGTCACATCCACCCCCCGTTGATCTGAAATTTCGTCCCGAAATTCTGTAGCTTCAGCCTCAGTAGTGGTTGTACTGTTTGCGAACAGTTGGGGATACTTTTGTTTCATCCGATCTTCGCGTTCCCAGGTGAACTCTGGGCCGCGACGTGAGTTCCAACGAACTCGAACGAGAGGTATTCTAGTGCTTTTGAGGACCTTAAATCCCGGTCCGTGATTTCAACTGGTTCCTCGACGAATCGTAACTGCTCGTCGATAGTGAGTTCCTTCAGAGGAACTATGTGGGTCTCATCTGACAGACACTTCTTCAGATTCGACACGTGAAAAACGTTGTGAACTGCACCGAGTTCTGTTGGTAAGTTCAATCTGTAGGCCACCTTGCCTGTTTTCTCAATGATTTCGAAAGGTCCAACGTATCGTGGGTTAAGTTTGCCTCGTTTACCAAAACGAACCACACCCTTCCAGGGTGAAACTTTGAGTAGTACCCGCTCCCTAACCTGGAGCTCTAGTGGTTTCCTACCCTTATCGGCGTAGACTTTCTGACGGTCACGAGCTGCCGCCATGCGTTTACGTATTTGAGCAATTTGTTCGGTCGTGTCTACCACATGTTCTGGACCAGTGATCTGACTATCCCCCACCTCTACCCAACAAAGAGGTGACCGGTATTTACGTCCGTACAATGCCTCAAACGGAGCAGCTTTAATGCTGGTGTGGCAACTGTTATTGTACGAGAATTCCACAAGTGGCAGGTGCTTTTCCCAGCTGTTGCTAAAGTCGATTACACATGCGCGAAGCATGTCTTCTAAGGTTTGAATAGTGCGCTCGGACTGCCCGTCCGTCTGAGGGTGATACGCTGTGCTCATGTCTAATCGTGAGCCAAAGGATTTGTGCATTGCTTGCCACAGCTCTGAAGTAAAACGTGCATCTCGATCTGAGATGATAGAGGTGGGCACCCCGTGCCTCGAAACAACTTCCTTGAGGTATATTTCTGCAAGAGTGGAGAATTTATCTGTCTCCTTGATAGCCAAGAAGTGTGCGGACTTTGTGAGTCGATCCACGATCACCCAAATAGTATCGTTTCCGCGCTGAGATCTAGGTAGGCCAGTGACAAAATCCATGGAAATTTGCTCCCATTTCCATTGTGGTATCTCTGGTTGTTGGAGTAGGCCTGAGGGTTTCTGGTATTCGGACTTGACTCTCGCACAAGTCAAGCACTTGCTAACGTAAGTTGCTATGTGGGCCTTCATGCTTGGCCACCAATACGTGGTTTTGATGTCGTGGTACATTTTATCCGAACCAGGATGTACCGAGTAGCGAGACTTGTGTGCTTCATCCATCACAAACCCTCGTAGGTTGCCGTAGAGTGGGACCCAAACGCGTCCCGTTACGTAGTAAGAACCGTCTTCCTTCTGTTCTAAGCGTTGCCTTGATCCGCGTAGGGCTTCAGCCCTGACATTTTCTGGTTTCAGTGCTTCTATCTGAGCAGTTCGTATTTGAGAAGGAAGACTAGAATGGATCGTGAGTTGTAAAGCTCGCACGCGCTTAGGCGTGGTGTCCTTTCGACTGAGGGCGTCAGCCACAACATTGGCCTTGCCCGGGTGATACTTGATTGAGCACTCGTAGTCATTCAGTAGTTCGACCCATCGTCGCTGTCGCATATTCAGTTCTTTCTGTTTGAAGATGTGCTCGAGGCTCCTGTGGTCGGTGTAGATGGCGCACTTGGTACCGTACAGGTAATGCCGCCATAACTTAAGTGCAAAAACAACAGCTCCCAGTTCTAAGTCGTACGTAGTGTAATTCTTCTCATGAACCTTGAGTTGGCGTGAGGCGTAAGCTATAACTTTATCTCGTTGCATTAATACACAACCAAGACCCTGAATCGATGCATCGCAGTAGACCACGAAGTCGTCTGTGCCTTCTGGAAATGAGAGGATGGGTGCACTGCAAAGTCTATCCTTTAAGTGCTGAAATGCTGATTCCTGTGCATTTCCCCAGCGATAAACCACGCCTTTCTGCGTTAGTGAGGTGAGAGGCTGTGCAATCTTGGAAAAATCCTTAATGAATCTCCTGTAGTAACCTGCCAAACCCAAGAATTGGCGAATTTCCTTTGGTGTACGAGGCGCAGGCCAGTTCTTAATCGAGTCTACCTTGGATGGATCAACGTGAATCCCATCCTTGTTTACCACGTGGCCTAGGAAATGGACTTCTCGAAGCCAGAAGTCGCATTTCGAGAACTTTGCATAAAGCTGTTCTGTTCGAAGGAGTTCCAGAATAAGTCGTAGATGTTGCTCATGCTCTTACCGACTCTTAGAATAGATCAGGATGTCGTCGATGAAGACTATAACGAACTTGTCCAGGTAAGGCTTGCACACTCGGTTCATCAAGTCCATGAAAACCGCAGGTGCGTTTGTCAGCCCAAAAGGCATGGCCAAAAACTCATAGTGCCCATATCGAGTTCTGAAGGCCGTTTTGGAGACGTCCTCTTCTCGGACTCTCAGTTGGTGATATCCCGATCTCAAATCAATCTTTGAATAGTAGCTCGACCCCTGCAGCTGGTCGAACAAGTCGTCAATACGCGGTAGAGGATAACGATTCTTCACTGTCACCTTGTTGAGTTCCCGGTAGTCGATGCACATTCTAAAGGTACCGTCCTTCTTCTTCACAAATAGTACTGGAGCTCCCCAGGGCGATGAGCTAGGACGAATGAAACCCTTATCCAGGAGTTCTTGTAGTTGCGTAGAGAGTTCTTCCAACTCTGATGGAGCTAAACGATAAGGTGCACGAGCTATAGGCGCAGCTCCAGGAGCTAGTTCAATCTGAAACTCGACTTGGCGGTGGGGCGGAAGACCAGGTAATTCCTCAGGAAATACCTCCGGATAGTCGCGTACAACTGGAAAATCTTCCATCTTCTTCTCTCTTTCCGAGGTGTCAGTAACGAGAGCCAAAATGGCAGTGTGGCCCTTTCGCAAGCACTTTTGGGCCTTAAGGAGAGAGATGATGTTCTCAACAGCACTCCTCTTGTCGCCACGAATTATGAGAGGTTCACTACCGGAGCCTGGAATACGAACGACCTTCTCGTTGCAAAGAATCTCTGCTCGATGTTGGGATAACCAATCCATCCCAATGACAACGTCGAAACTACCCAAGACGATAGGAATAAGGTCGATAGAGAAGGTCTGGTCTGCAAGAATAAGTTTACAGCCCTTGACTACGTGTGTGGCCTCTAAACTCTTACCATTTGCTAGCTCTACAGTGTGCTTGTTGTTCAAAGGTGTTGGGATACGCTTAAGCATTCGACTAACTTCTAGTGACATGTAGCTAGTATCGGCACCCGAATCAAATAATACTGAAACATAAAAGTCGTCGAGAAGGAACTTACCCGCCACAACATTGGGGTCGTTCCTCGCTTCACCTTGGCCGATCACGAACGCCCGCCCCCTGGCGCCATTGTTGTTGTTGTTCCCATTGTTACCATTCCCCTGATTGTTGTTATTGTTGTTGTTGTTGTTGTTCTGGTTCCTGTTCAGTTGGGGACAATCTCTCTTGAAGTGGCCCTCAGCTCCGCACTGAAAGCACCCCTTGTTATCACCCTGCTGCGGCTGCTGGCGTTGGTTCTGTTGAGCTTGTTGACGATTCTGATTGGCGGGGTACAAGCTCCTGCAATCCTTTGCAGCGTGACCTGGCTTGTTGCACCGATGACAGTTGCCCCTGGTGCATGGCCCGCTGTGATGCAGGCTACAGCAATTGCATTTGGGGTGATTCCCTTTGTACCCACCATGGCTTTGACCACCAGATGATTGCTGACTAGGGCTCTTGTAGTCATCAGTCTTTCTCTGCTGAGACTGGGACTGAACAGAAGTCGAACCCTTACTTGAAGCTCCATCCCATTTCCGTTTGTTGTCACTAGGGGTACCAGAAGTAGTTGCAGCACCTATGCGCTTTGGTAACTGGTTCTGCTCCACCGCCTGATCAGTGAGACGGTGAGCCAACTGAACAAGTTGCTGGATGGTGGCGAGGTTTGCTGAAGTCACATGACTTTGGATCTCTGGAACCAAGCCCTTGAGAAAGAGTTCAATTCGCTTAAATGGAGGGTCCACCATAGTAGGACACAGTAAGGCAAGCTCATTCGATCTCTTCGTGTACGCCTCAATTTCTGACCCCGTCATCTTGAGGTTGAAGAACTCGACTTCCAGCTTATGAATGTCATCACGACTGCAGTATTCCTCCTTGATCATCTCCTTAAAAGTTTCCCATGGGGTGGCGTTGGCAGCAACCAGCCCCAGCATTTGGACCTGAGCGTTCCACCATGTGAGGGCTAAACCCTCGAGAGTACCGATAGCATACTTCACCCTGCGCGCCTCAGGGCATTCACACATTTCGAAGACAGATTCTAGTTTCTCAAACCAGTGGAGGAGACCTACTGCTCCTTCAGTGCCGCTAAAAGTAGTTGGTCGGCAGTCCATGAAAGTCTTAAAAGTGCACACGGGTGGCTGAGCATGCTGACCTATCGTGGGTGAAAGAAAAGACAGAGTTTAACACAAAGGTTGGTTCACGAGAGTAGGATTCTAAAGATCCTAGAATGAGTTCGGACTGCAGGATATACCTCCTGCGTGTGCAGCTGCAAGTGCCGCAGCGACTCGTTCGTTAATCAGAGTCGTCAACTGGGCTTGTGTCAGGTTAACGCGTCCAGACATGATCTTCATATCAAGAAGAACGTGAGTGAGAGGGGTTCGCGAAAATGCGATGACAGAAGTGAGTAAGTACACACGTGTTCAAGCAACAGTAGTTATACTAACCAGGCATACCATGAGTAATGTACTATGTAACTAACAAGTAGGCAATATATACACAGATCATATCACCTAGAATGTCGAGCCTTGCACGTGGAGTGAAGCGTCGTTGTGGACCGTTGAGCACTGTACAGGTTATAGTCTGATTTTAATAAAACCTTTTCCCTTATTAAAACCAAGTTCACTATAACCAATGGCTTTGATACCAATCTGTCACACCCCCAAAATCCACCTGCGGAGTACTACCGCTTGGAGGCGTGACTGACCAGGATCCAACCACCAATCATATTGAACAAACATATAAGTAGTTATAAAAATCCAACCAATACAATTGGTGTTCAAACAAAACATAGTTTAAGTTGCAAGCGGAAGCATAAGTCTTAAAACCAAAACATAAGTTGAATTGTTTCAAAGTTTAACATGGCACACTGCCGTCCATGTCCCACAACGATCCTCCTCCATGCAAGCTCCAGCTAAGTACCTAAAGACCTGCAAAGCATGTAGTAACGAGTCAACAACAAGTTGAGTGAGTTCACGGTTGGGTGTTCGTTTTAAGTTGTTTCGAAAACAGTTTCCTTTATCTGGCATCCTGCCGTGGGGGTTACCCCATAGTTAAAAACGTGACTTGTTTATTCCCGGTTACTCTGGCAATCCAGCCGTGGGGGTTACCCCGTGTTAGTTATCTAGCATTTCGGCCGTGGGGGCTACCCCATGTATACACTAGACTCGTTACCATATCGACTGCTGACTGTAGTCATGTTTATGTGCCCTGAAACTGTCAATGTCTATCATCATTGACGTGCCCCAGATCCATTAGTTCACGCCCGTCCTTTGCGGCACGGTGTGAGGTTTGTCAGACCTAAATAGCGCTATCTAACTAATGACCCGCTCGTCATTGGCCCGGCGATTAAGTCGATATAAAAAGGAGAGACTTCGTGATAGACATTTGGTCTAGTACGAGTTATCTGTCCATGAGGACGAGGAATTACATTCCTGAACCAATGCTGTCCTACCCAAGGAGGACGAGGAACCCATGTTCCTTAACCCCAATTCCCGACCCCTGGGAATCCCATTGATGCGTGTGAAGTGTTATATATATTAGGTGTATATTTTAAGCCCTTTTTAACACTTATTTTAGCCAAGTTTTAAATTTATAAAACACGATATTTCACTAACACTAAACACACATATGGGCAAGTGCACCCATCGTTGAGTGTAGTATAGCGTTGGTAAGATACCGAGGTCGTCCAAGGACACAAGAGCTTTTAGTACCGGTTTATCCTCAACGTCTAACCAAAATAAAAGTTTAGAAAAATGTTTTAAACTAAGGAAAAATAAAAACAACTAAAATGCTGAAAATGAAAATAAAAGAAAAACAGATAGACAAGATGAATCACTTGGTTCCGACTCGTATCTAGTATAACCTTTGATTATTTCCGCACTTTTGCACATAATTAAGAGATTATCTTAGTTATTGTAGTAGGCCCCTCTTTTGAAGGTGACGTTACCCTCACCCCAGTAGTTTGAGTCAGCAGGGATACAATCCTAAAAGGGTGGATTATTGGAAGATAATGAATTAAGTTATTAATGCAGTATTGTGGTAGGCCCCGCTTTTGGCGGTGACGTTACCCTCGGCTAAGTAGTCTGAGTCAGCAGGGATACAGTCCTAAATAGCCGGGTTATAGTATTAATAGTAGTTAACTTATGAGGGGATCAAAGAGTTTGGACCCCCGCCATCCAATACCGTGAAGTATTGAAGGAGGTCCTACTAAATTTGACCCAGGTCCATTGCAGGACCTCTAAACGCTGAACAATGGCAAGACCTTTACCAAACCGTTCCCTTAACCCCCGACCAGGTAGCCAACATATCTCCATATAGACCGTGGAGATATGAATGGTGAAAATCCTTTATTTTATATCGACAGTAAAATAATGCCAAGACACCACGGACAAACGATAAGGAAAGATCACCTTCAACATAAGTAACTAGTTATTAAAGTCATTAATACAAAACCAAATAAAAAGTGCAAAAGATTAGAAATAAAAAGTATTATACTAGACACTTTGTCTTCACCAAGTGATGTAAGAGACTTAGGCAAACATGGCCTTGATTGTCAAGAACTCTTACGATCAATCTTGGATCCCGAGACGACTCACACACTCTACGATGGACAATGGATGATGGTGGTGGATGATGGTGTTGTGATGGTGGTGGGTGGTGGATGAAGTGTGAGAGAGGTGGTGTGCCAAGGGATGAGATGAAATGAATCCAAGCACTCCTATTTATAGGCTGAACAGAGAGCTGGGCACGGCCCCGTGTCCGCTGGGCACGGCCCCGTGTCCGTCTGACAATCTCTCTCCTCATTAATTGTAATTCGCAATTACAATAAATTCGCCTGCTGTACTTTCGACACGCCCCCGTGTCCGCTGAGCACGGCCCGTGGTGGGCAATAGAAGCTTCTATAGGTTTGTCTTTTCTGCTGCTTCTTGGGCACGGCCCCGTGCTGGCTGAGCACGGGGCGTGTTCAGTCTTCTGATTTCTCTACTTTTGCTTTGGAAGGTGCCGTTGAGGGGTCGGGCAGTCCACTAATATCCCTTTTCTTGTATTTATGTTGGATTTAGCTGTCTTTTTGCTTCTTTTGCGTTTTTGAGCTCATTTAATCCTGAAAATACAAAAGGAAGACAAAAACACTCTTTTTCCAATATTAGTACTTAAAAAGGGTTAGTTTTATGCCTCATTTGATGTAATTTATATGTTGCATTTTACATACATCAAATACCCCCACACTTGAACTTTTGCTTGTCCTCAAGCAAAACTCTTTAATATGTGGCTTACACTCCCAAATGGAATAGGTAGAAGAGAAGGTTTTGGGCTTGTCGTAGAGTGTCGGGATTTCCAAGATCTTTTTGGGTTTTATTTTTATTTATTTACACTCGTATTCGTAATGATTTATTTAGAACTTTTCATAAAAGAAATTACTTATTTGGGCATAACATGCCTTTTTAAAATTCTATTTATATACAAGTTCACATACCTCACGGGGAAATCACTCACACTCGGCCGAAGGTGTATTTTTAGTGAATCACTCGAGAGCGGCATGGAACTTATTCCTACCATAGGCTTGCCAAGAAATCAATCCTCCTCCTTTTTAACTTTAATACCTTTGTAGATATCAAGAGGACTTTGTGGGTTAAGGGTTAGGCTAGGGTTAAAGGTAGGTGGTTGGGTTAGTGGTTAGTAGAAAAAAAAGGGGCTAAAAGCGTAACAAGTGTCGGTTTTCGTATTTTTGCAACTTTTTTATTTTGATGAAGCTTTTATTCAAACTAAGTTATTTTTGATTAACTTGTTTGTTTATTTTCTTTTTGCTTCATCATTATCAAACAATTTTTTTTTTTTTTTTTTTTTTTTTTTTTTACGAAGAACCGAACTTGTTACTAAAATAAAGGGTTAAAAATGAAAAAGGTTTTGGTGGGTAAAAGGGTTTTTGTTTGGGTGATGAAACGAAAAGGTTTAGGCTCAAAGGGGCTAACTAGGGGGATTTTTGGGTAGGTGGTAAAAGAAAAAGAAAAATAATGGTGTAGAAATAAAAAGGGTTAGTCCTAATGCCTCCATCATTTACTTACTCGGGTTTAAGTTGATAAGGACCGGGAATGTATTGTCATGGCAAGTTCTAGAGTCGTAAGAACCAAGCGGCTATTCACACAAGAAACGAAAAATGAGCATTTAGTCAAATGATATGTAATTGTGTACTCAATAAAGGCTCAAAACTCACTTTTGTGGGAATGGGTTTTTATGTGATCAAGTATATATAATCAAATTTTAAATAAGTTTGCTATGCCTTTTCATAATTTTCTTATGTTGGTTCTTTTTATCACTACGCTATCGGTTGTAAGTTTGTAAAAATATAACCTTTTTGAGATCTTGAATTTTCCGAGTTAAACCTAGACAAGTAAAAAATTGAAATTTTTTGAAAAAAATTTGGGGTGATTAGCGGTTCCAATAGAGTTTTGTGTAAGGCTTGTATTTAGGACTTGCAAAATTCAAGGTTTTATCATCCCCCCCACACTTAAATTACACATTGTCCTCAATGTGTCCCAAAAATAAATTTTTAGGCTGATTAGATGTGTAAAATAGTGTTTAAAAAGCAAAAAATTGTGTTACTGGGCACTGAACACGGCCCCGTGTTGTCCGGGCACGGCCCCGTGTTCAAGTGCCAGTAACAGAATTAAAACAAGAGAAACAGAAGCCTGGACACGGGGGCGTGTTGGGTGAACACGGCCCGTGTCCAGTTACCTGAACTGGGCGTTTTCTGCAGGTGGTTCAGCACGGGGCCGTGTTGGTTGTGCACGGCCCGTGTTGAACCTTCTGAAATGGAGAGAATTGTCGGGTTGCCTTGTTCTTGTGCATGGGTTCATTTTTCTCGTTCCCCTTTTCATCCTTTACCACCATGAGTGTGTTTTATTCATTACAAACCATCCAAACCTTAAAACCATCATTTCATTTCATCATAGAGAGAGCTTACATAGTCCTAAATTAAACTAGATAAAACAAAGAAATAACAAACCATGGAGTCCTAGCCTTTACTTTATTTTAATTAGCAAAATTTCCAAGAAGTAATTAATCTTGGTTAACCAAGGCCTTTTTGAACTCCTCCTTCCGCGTGCGGTTCTCCTCAAATGTCGGCGAGCCATTCTTCCACCTCCCTTGGAAGGAGAAAAGAAGGCTCATTGGCATTAGTTTGAGGAGTTTCAACTTCCACCGGGATCTCTTGTTGGTGTTCCACGGGAGGTTCCGCCGGAAAGTCTTCCCACCCGGTAGGGTTGTTGATTCCGAGTGCCAGGTTCCAATCCTGTTGAGGAAGGACTGGTTCCATTGGAGGTGCTACAAGAATATTTAACCTCTGGTGCAAGAGGTTAATTTCTTGGAAGCTGCTTTCAAGTCCCATCGTAAGATCGTTAATACGGTCGATTAGGACCTCCTCTACTGAAGTCATTTCGTCGAGAGCCTCCCTTAATGCTATCACATAGTGCACAAGTGTAGCTTCAATGGAGGGTCTTCTTCCTCTTCGGCTGTTTGACGAATGCACAGAAGATGTTTCGCTGTTTTCACTCGACATCCTACGAAAAATAAACTAAAAATAGTTTATTTAATGAAACAGTGACCGGACACGGCCCCGTGCTCACTGAGCACGGCCCCGTGTTCATCTTTCTGCAGAGTTTCGGAACAAGGAAACTTGGATTTTTAAGTTATTTTCTGAACTTGTGGGGCCTTTTTAGCTACTAATAACTTGATGCGTGTGAAGTGTTATATATATTAGGTGTATATTTTAAGCCCTTTTTAACACTTATTTTAGCCAAGTTTTAAATTTATAAAACACGATATTTCACTAACACTAAACACACATATGGGCAAGTGCACCCATCGTTGAGTGTAGTATAGCGTTGGTAAGATACCGAGGTCGTCCAAGGACACAAGAGCTTTTAGTACCGGTTTATCCTCAACGTCTAACCAAAATAAAAGTTTAGAAAAACGTTTTAAACTAAGGAAAAATAAAAACAACTAAAATGCTGAAAATGAAAATAAAAGAAAAACAGATAGACAAGATGAATCACTTGGTTCCGACTCGTATCTAGTATAACCTTTGATTATTTCCGCACTTTTGCACATAATTAAGAGATTATCTTAGTTATTGTAGTAGGCCCCTCTTTTGAAGGTGACGTTACCCTCACCCCAGTAGTTTGAGTCAGCAGGGATACAATCCTAAAAGGGTGGATTATTGGAAGATAATGAATTAAGTTATTAATGCAGTATTGTGGTAGGCCCCGCTTTTGGCGGTGACGTTACCCTCGGCTAAGTAGTCTGAGTCAGCAGGGATACAGTCCTAAATAGCCGGGTTATAGTATTAATAGTAGTTAACTTATGAGGGGATCAAAGAGTTTGGACCCCCGCCATCCAATACCGTGAAGTATTGAAGGAGGTCCTACTAAATTTGACCCAGGTCCATTGCAGGACCTCTAAACGCTGAACAATGGCAAGACCTTTACCAAACCGTTCCCTTAACCCCCGACCAGGTAGCCAACATATCTCCATATAGACCGTGGAGATATGAATGGTGAAAATCCTTTATTTTATATAGACAGTAAAATAATGCCAAGACACCACGGACAAACGATAAGGAAAGATCACCTTCAACATAAGTAACTAGTTATTAAAGTCATTAATACAAAACCAAATAAAAAGTGCAAAAGATTAGAAATAAAAAGTATTATACTAGACACTTTGTCTTCACCAAGTGATGTAAGAGACTTAGGCAAACATGGCCTTGATTGTCAAGAACTCTTACGATCAATCTTGGATCCCGAGACGACTCACACACTCTACGATGGACAATGGATGATGGTGGTGGATGATGGTGTTGTGATGGTGGTGGGTGGTGGATGAAGTGTGAGAGAGGTGGTGTGCCAAGGGATGAGATGAAATGAATCCAAGCACTCCTATTTATAGGCTGAACAGAGAGCTGGGCACGGCCCCGTGTCCGCTGGGCACGGCCCCGTGTCCGTCTGACAATCTCTCTCCTCATTAATTGTAATTCGCAATTACAATAAATGCGCCTGCTGTACTTTCGACACGCCCCCGTGTCCGCTGAGCACGGCCCGTGGTGGGCAATAGAAGCTTCTATAGGTTTGTCTTTTCTGCTGCTTCTTGGGCACGGCCCCGTGCTGGCTGAGCACGCGGCGTGTTCAGTCTTCTGATTTCTCTACTTTTGCTTTGGAAGGTGCCGTTGAGGGGTCGGGCAGTCCACTAATATCCCTTTTCTTGTATTTATGTTGGATTTAGCTGTCTTTTTGCTTCTTTTGCGTTTTTGAGCTCATTTAATCCTGAAAATACAAAAGGAAGACAAAAACACTCTTTTTCCAATATTAGTACTTAAAAAGAGTTAGTTTTATGCCTCATTTGATGTAATTTATATGTTGCATTTTACATACATCAAATACCCCCACACTTGAACTTTTGCTTGTCCTCAAGCAAAACTCTTTAATATGTGGCTTACACTCCCAAATGGAATAGGTAGAAGAGAAGGTTTTGGGCTTGTCGTAGAGTGTCGGGATTTCCAAGATCTTTTTGGGTTTTATTTTTATTTATTTACACTTCTATTCGTAATGATTTATTTAGAACTTTTCATAAAAGAAATTACTTATTTGGGCATAACATGCCTTTTTAAAATTCTATTTATATACAAGTTCACATACCTCACGGGGAAATCACTCACACTCGGCCGAAGGTGTATTTTTAGTGAATCACTCGAGAGCGGCATGGAACTTATTCCTACCATAGGCTTGTCAAGAAATCAATCCTCCTCCTTTTTAACTTTTATACCTTTGTAGATATCAAGAGGACTTTGTGGGTTAAGGGTTAGGCTAGGGTTAAAGGTAGGTGGTTGGGTTAGTGGTTAGTAGAAAAAAAAGGGGCTAAAAGCGTAACAAGTGTCGGTTTTCGTATTTTTGCAACTTTTTTATTTTGATGAAGCTTTTATTCAAACTAAGTTATTTTTGATTAACTTGTTTGTTTATTTTCTTTTTGCTTCATCATTATCACACAATTTTTTTTTTTTTTACGAAGAACCGAACTTGTTACTAAAATAAAGGGTTAAAAATGAAAAAGGTTTTGGTGGGTAAAAGGGTTTTTGTTTGGGTAATGAAACGAAAAGGTTTAGGCTCAAAGGGGCTAACTAGGGGGATTTTTGGGTAGGTGGTAAAAGAAAAAGAAAAATAATGGTGTAGAAATAAAAAGGGTTAGTCCTAATGCCTCCATCATTTACTTACTCGGGTTTAAGTTGATAAGGACCGGGAATGTATTGTCATGGCAAGTTCTAGAGTCGTAAGAACCAAGCGGCTATTCACACAAGAAACGAAAAATGAGCATTTAGTCAAATGATATGTAATTGTGTGCTCAATAAAGGCTCAAAACTCACTTTTGTGGGAATGAGTTTTTATGTGATCAAGTATATATAATCAAATTTTAAATAAGTTTGCTATGCCTTTTCATAATTTTCTTATGTTGGTTCTTTTTATCACTACGCTATCGGTTGTAAGTTTGTAAAAATATAACCTTTTTGAGAACTTGAATTTTCCGAGTTAAACCTAGACAAGTAAAAAATTGAAATTTTTTGAAAAAAATTTGGGGTGATTAGCGGTTCCAATAGAGTTTTGTGTAAGGCTTGTATTTAGGACTTGCAAAATTCAAGGTTTTATCATCCCCCCCACACTTAAATTACACATTGTCCTCAATGTGTCCCAAAAATAAATTTTTAGGCTGATTAGATGTGTAAAATAGTGTTTAAAAAGCAAAAAATTGTGTTACTGGGCACTGAACACGGCCCCGTGTTGTCCGGGCACGGCCCCGTGTTCAAGTGCCAGTAACAGAATTAAAACAAGAGAAACAGAAGCCTGGACACGGGGGCGTGTTGGGTGAACACGGCCCGTGTCCAGTTACCTGAACTGGGCGTTTTCTGCAGGTGGTTCAGCACGGGGCCGTGTTGGTTGTGCACGGCCCGTGTTGAACCTTCTGAAATGGAGAGAATTGTCGGGTTGCCTTGTTCTTGTGCATGGGTTCATTTTTCTCGTTCCCCTTTTCATCCTTTACCACCATGAGTGTGTTTTATTCATTACAAACCATCCAAACCTTAAAACCATCATTTCATTTCATCATAGAGAGAGCTTACATAGTCCTAAATTAAACTAGATAAAACAAAGAAATAACAAACCATGGAGTCCTAGCCTTTACTTTATTTTAATTAGCAAAATTTCCAAGAAGTAATTAATCTTGGTTAACCAAGGCCTTTTTGAACTCCTCCTTCCGCGTGCGGTTCTCCTCAAATGTCGGCGAGCCATTCTTCCACCTCCCTTGGAAGGAGAAAAGAAGGCTCATTGGCATTAGTTTGAGGAGTTTCAACTTCCACCGGGATCTCTTGTTGGTGTTCCACGGGAGGTTCCGCCGGAAAGTCTTCCCACCCGGTAGGGTTGTTGATTCCGAGTGCCAGGTTCCAATCCTGTTGAGGAAGGACTGGTTCCATTGGAGGTGCTACAAGAATATTTAACCTCTGGTGCAAGAGGTTAATTTCTTGGAAGCTGCTTTCAAGTCCCATCGTAAGATCGTTAATACGGTCGATTAGGACCTCCTCTACTGAAGTCATTTCATCGAGAGCCTCCCTTAATGCTATCACATAGTGCACAAGTGTAGCTTCAATGGAGGGTCTTCTTCCTCTTCGGCTGTTTGACGAATGCACAGAAGATGTTTCGCTGTTTTCACTCGACATCCTACGAAAAATAAACTAAAAATAGTTTATTTAATGAAACAGTGACCGGACACGGCCCCGTGCTCACTGAGCACGGCCCCGTGTTCATCTTTCTGCAGAGTTTCGGAACAAGGAAACTTGGATTTTTAAGTTATTTTCTGAACTTGTGGGGCCTTTTTAGCTACTAATAACTTGATGCGTGTGAAGTGTTATATATATTAGGTGTATATTTTAAGCCCTTTTTAACACTTATTTTAGCCAAGTTTTAAATTTATAAAACACGATATTTCACTAACACTAAACACACATATGGGCAAGTGCACCCATCGTTGAGTGTAGTATAGCGTTGGTAAGATACCGAGGTCGTCCAAGGACACAAGAGCTTTTAGTACCGGTTTATCCTCAACGTCTAACCAAAATAAAAGTTTAGAAAAATGTTTTAAACTAAGGAAAAATAAAAACAACTAAAATGCTGAAAATGAAAATAAAAGAAAAACAGATAGACAAGATGAATCACTTGGTTCCGACTCGTATCTAGTATAACCTTTGATTATTTCCGCACTTTTGCACATAATTAAGAGATTATCTTAGTTATTGTAGTAGGCCCCTCTTTTGAAGGTGACGTTACCCTCACCCCAGTAGTTTGAGTCAGCAGGGATACAATCCTAAAAGGGTGGATTATTGGAAGATAATGAATTAAGTTATTAATGCAGTATTGTGGTAGGCCCCGCTTTTGGCGGTGACGTTACCCTCGGCTAAGTAGTCTGAGTCAGCAGGGATACAGTCCTAAATAGCCGGGTTATAGTATTAATAGTAGTTAACTTATAAGGGGATCAAAGAGTTTGGACCCCCGCCATCCAATACCGTGAAGTATTGAAGGAGGTCCTACTAAATTTGACCCAGGTCCATTGCAGGACCTCTAAACGCTGAACAATGGCAATACCTTTACCAAACCGTTCCCTTAACCCCCGACCAGTTAGCCAACATATCTCCATATAGACCGTGGAGATATGAATGGTGAAAATCCTTTATTTTATATAGACAGTAAAATAATGCCAAGACACCACGGACAAACGATAAGGAAAGATCACCTTCAACATAAGTAACTAGTTGTTAAAGTCATTAATACAAAACCAAATAAAAAGTGCAAAAGATTAGAAATAAAAAGTATTATACTAGACACTTTGTCTTCACCAAGTGATGTAAGAGACTTAGGCAAACATGGCCTTGATTGTCAAGAACTCTTACGATCAATCTTGGATCCCGAGACGACTCACACACTCTACGATGGACAATGGATGATGGTGGTGGATGATGGTGTTGTGATGGTGGTGGGTGGTGGATGAAGTGTGAGAGAGGTGGTGTGCCAAGGGATGAGATGAAATGAATCCAAGCACTCCTATTTATAGGCTGAACAGAGAGCTGGGCACGGCCCCGTGTCCGTCTGACAATCTCTCTCCTCATTAATTGTAATTCGCAATTACAATAAATGCGCCTGCTGTACTTTCGACACGCCCCCGTGTCCGCTGAGCACGGCCCGTGGTGGGGAATAGAAGCTTCTATAGGTTTGTCTTTTCTGCTGCTTCTTGGGCACGGCCCCGTGCTGGCTGAGCACGGGGTGTGTTCAGTCTTCTGATTTCTCTACTTTTGCTTTGGAAGGTGCCGTTGAGGGGTCGGGCAGTCCACTAATATCCCTTTTCCTGTATTTATGTTGGATTTAGCTGTCTTTTTGCTTCTTTTGCGTTTTTGAGCTCATTTAATCCTGAAAATACAAAAGGAAGACAAAAACACTCTTTTTCCAATATTAGTACTTAAAAAGGGTTAGTTTTATGCCTCATTTGATGTAATTTATATGTTGCATTTTACATACATCACCATGCTTTGTAGAGGGTGTGAACTCACCTTGGTTTGCTCTGCAGACACACAGAAAAGTCAATCAAGTTGCAAGTGGTCAACTACGTCCTAACATAGATATCATTCATGTCAGGTTCATGCCAAGTAGTGCACGTATCTTCTACACGTATTCATACACAAGTAATGATCATGGCATACACGTTTATCATGGCAGTTCAACAACAGTGCACAACATAATCAATTAACAGTAGCACATACGGTCCATATGTTCGGCCCAATCACTTAGGCCCGTACTGGGGTGCAAGTCCAAACAGCGTGTACGTGCATATGGTCTTGAGTCGAGACTGTGCGGTCTCTAGTCGAGACTGTGCGGTCTCGAGTTGTAACCTACTAGTTCTCGAGTCGCAACTGAGGTGGTCTCGGGTCATGCGTGTAGTGGTCTCGAGTCGCAACTGGACTCGCAAGTATGGTCTCGAGTCATGATGTTTGTGTGTTGAAAGAGTATGGTCTCGAGTCGAGACTAGGGCTTCTCGGCTCGCAACCTGAGTCGCAAACGGCAGTCTCGAGTTATCATGTTCATGGTCTCGAGTCGAAACCAGAGGTCTCGACTGGACATCAGCTGATTCTGTACAGTGTACTATCCAATAGAGTTTTGATTTCATGCAACAATTTGTACTACCCATTTAAACATGTTTTCTTGTCTAGTAATTTACTAAAATGGATCAAACATACCAATTTTCAAATATCCATATCATATTCAACAAGTTCTTCACATATTCATATCATATTCAACAAGTTCTTCATACTTTAAAACATCTACATTAAACAAATTATCCAAACATGCCGTCCATAGCTTAGTGTATCATCATCCGATTCATTCAAGAGCATGTTTACATACACTTTATCATTTCTACACCACTTAATTGTCAAGTTAGCATGTTCATCACTAATTCCCCTCCATTTTCCTAATCATCTAAGAGTATGTGTGTTATATAAGAACATGTGCATCTTTCAATAAATAAACATCACTTAACAACAAATAACCCATTAAATCAACAAATATCTTTGTCATATTCAAACTCCAATCTTAATATCGACCATTCAAGAATGATGTATTTATCATGCATAGAACCCAACAAGCAACATATTATCAAATAATCTTCATCATACATCATCATCATCAACCGAAATATAAACACACAATATGAAACACTTACCGGTTTAAGTATGGGGTTCAAAGGTGAGTATGAAGCTTCCAAACGGGTGTGTGTGTGTGTGCCGATCCGAGAGCTCCTTGCGGTCACCGGTTTGGATCCGAGAGAAGGATGGGAGGAGAGGTGATGTTGAGACTTAGGGTTTAAGGTTTTCTAGAGAGAGAGTAGGGGAGTGTGTGTGTGTTGTCCAAAGATGGTAGTGTTGGTTAGCAACAAGGATATATACTAGCTTCAAGTGGTGCACCCTAATGGGTTTTCGAATAGGCTAGAGGGGTGTGTGGCCCAATCCGGCCCAACTGTTACTGTTCACTCGAGACCGCATGGTCTCGAGTCGTGTCCTTGTGTCTCGGTTCACATAATCACACTCATTCATACAAGCATAACACAAAATCACAAAATTTCACTTAGGTCATTCATTGAAGTAACAAGTTAACTAATCACATAACGTTTCAAGCAAGTTACTCCAAGATACAACGAGAGGTTCTAAATTTCGAGTTGTCACATCATCCCCAAGTTGAAAGAAATTTCGTCCCGAAATTTGGTAAGCACTCACTGAGGAAGCTAGTTAAGTTGTATGGTTTTCCCGGTTTTCCTGGGGTGTCACAAAAGTGAACCACCAACTGAAAATTCAAAGCTTTTAAAAATTCAACATATGAAGTTGGTGAATGTTCGAAGAAAAGATTTTACAAAAGAAGAGTTAATCTTGACAACCAAATGTGGGTTGTTAAGAAATCTGAGGTGAAATCTGGCGATGAATCTGATTCCACAAAATCAGAGGAGCCACAAGTTGGTGATAAAAGTGAGAAATCAGTTCCTCCAATGGATGATGTGAACTTTCCACCATTAAGGACTGAAAATTTTAAACAAAAAGTTGGAAAAGTTGAAATCTCGAATCAATTCTATTCTGAAAAGAAAGAATTTGATGTCGAGAAAACATTCAATGGGAATGTTAAAAAGATTTTTGGGAAAATGGTCGAGCTAAGCAGTTAAAGCGGTAAAATAGCGGATAGCGGTCAAGGTCCGCTATACGATATATAGGTTATAGCGGTGGTATAGCGGTGATATAGCGGTAATTTTTATACCATGCATAATTTATGTATTTTTATATATATTATATACATATACCATTAATTTTATATTGTTTATATATAAATTCACAAGTATGAGGACTAAATATAAACTAATGAAGATGGAGGGGGGTTATATGTTAAAATACCCAAACTTAAATAACCCTAATTATCCCCACTTTTATCATACGCCGTTTTCTTTCACTTTCATCATAAGTCTGTAACAGATTCATGAGTATCAGACCACTAATACATTCAAGAACAGATTCATGAGCTCGAGTATCAGACCGAAGAGAACACTGTTACACTAATACCTTGGTGACAGGTGACTGTCGAAGACTGAAGAGGAGAACAAAACTCGAATCGAACAGCTCTGATGAACTCGAGTATCAGACCAACAATCGAATCTAACAACTTTGATTTGATTTTTATCAGCTTTGATGAACAGCAATTGAACTCTGATGATGATGAACTGCTTCCAAGACCTCAAACAAGGTTGACCGCTAAAAGCAGTGATCCAACCGCTATAAAGGTCTACAAATAGCGGCCAAATAGCGGGCTATAGCCCCGCTATTAGCGGAACCGCTATGCCCAACCGCTATTTAGACCGCTACGATGCCAGGAGTCCGCTAACTGCTATAGCGCCGCTATAGCACCGCTAGAGCGCCGCTATTAACTGCATAGTGGTCGAGGGGAAGGCCAAAGGGGTGAAATATTTTTATGAAGAAAAAAGAATTGTTCGAACCCCAAGTGAAGATGAGAAAGTCACACCCAAAGATGGTCAGTCTTGGGTGTCTGTTTTTCATATGTAAAAATTCTGACTTGCCGGAACTCCCATGTTGGTAATTGGGGAGTAGGAATCGACATCTTTCTTGAGAAATTCACATATGTGATATTTCGACCTACAAGATTAATCAGGGACATTAAGTTGTACTTGATTTATCTTTCCTACAAGTGATTGTGTTGATGAAATCTAAAATTGTTAAATTTTCAAGTGGATAAGAAAACAATGTGATGAGTTTATCCCATTCCTACAAGTGGTAAAATCAACAAAACTTATTTTCCGAAAAAACCATTTGATTAAAACAAACTTAGGTGTTTTGAAATCATAATGGGAAAATAGTTTGTTGTCAGGGGGAGTTCTGATTGTTTATGCCAAGTGGATGGCGATTTGAAGCAATTCACAACAGTTGTCATTTTACTTGTACAGTTTGTTTTCAAATTTTCCCAGAAAATCAAAATTGAAACATATTTTGATTTTAGGGGGAGTAAAATTTTAAAAAAATTAGAAAATTTGAAAAAGTCAAAAACATGATAAAAATTCAAAATGAGTTTTGTTGTGAATAAGAGGAAATGATAGTAAATCAGTGGACTATCACAGCATGCTAAAGAATTGGAAAGTCAAATGTGATAAACGGTCTCTCTAAAGATGTGACGATAGGCTCAGCTAGACTAGTAGATTTGCGATAACGATACAAACTTAAATGAAAAAGCCTAAGTCTGGTGGGAAACATGGTCAAACGCATAGTACTTAGTTTTGTCCTTCTTGACTGTATGCCTGCTCGGTAATCGCTGATTGTCAAAAGACATAAATCCGGTTAAGTTTGTGAGCTTTCACAACTTGCTAAAAAAGTCATTGTGATTGTGCGTTTCTTTTTGCAAAGACTTAAACTTGTTTTATTTCTTTATTTTGTTTAAGCATTGGAAATCCTCTGCGTATATGTGAGTATCGAACTGGATGTTAGTGCCTAAACGTTCTGCTTTATTTTCTTTGGTGTTTCGTTTAAGCTTTGGATCACCTCGGCGTATACGGGAGTATCGAACTGGTGGTTAAAGCCTAAACATTTTCAACTTGTTTTTTATTTCTTATTTTGTTTAAACATTGGACTTTCTCTGCGTATATGGAAGTATCGACCTGATTGTTAATGTTTAAACATTCTGCGTTATTTTTGCACATATCATAGTTGATGAAAGTTTAAAGGCATTACTTGAGTCAGTGTATTGCATGATGAGGGGATATGCTGAGATCGTGGGGTCCATAAGAATTTAGTGCAATATAAATATACCTTAACGTAACGGTAAGCATTTCGAAAGTTTTTAGATTGAGCTTAAGAGGACAACAATATCGTCAATCAACGTGAATCGTTTAGAACTTAAAATGTTTAAATCTTAACGGTGTTGGTGATTTGTTTCAAAAACTGATATGATCCTCTTACACAAACTCACAAAAATATTGTCTGTAAATATTTCTTTACTGCAATTCTTTAATTTCAAAATCCAAAAAGATTTTCAGTGTGTTTTAGCATAAATTTTGAAAATTCAAAAAGATTTTCGACAACTGATGTTGGAGAGCTGATTTTCAAAATTCTGAGTGCTAAACATGATGAATAGGTTTGGGAAAGTGTGTTTGAAAAGATTTTTTTACAAGTGGTTTGAAATTGAATCTACATGTGGTAAGCAGAGATTAAATTTGTCAAATTTTAAATTTGTGAAATTTACTGTGAGGTAGAGAATGCGCAGGTTTGCCAGGATCCAGATCCTATTCTTACAGAGAGCCAGGTTTCGATTCTAGAACCTGTGAAAGTCAGACTACGATCCCAGCATAGTTTAAGGGGGGAGTCTGTTAGCAAAGAGGAGTCTGAAGATAGGAAAGACAGGTTTAAATCCTGAAGATCACGCTAGTTGCTGATGCTGATAATCTTAAAGAATCAAGAGATCTGTTCAAGAGAAGATAAAGACAGATTGAGATTGTGAAAAGAGAGAGAGAGAAGAAGAGAGAAGATAGAGGATATTTTACACTGTTAGATACTTCAAAGAAAGCATGAAGACTGATAAAGACTGAAGATGTTGAAGACTCGACACTGCAGACTCGTCGACATCCAAGGGGGAGTCTGTTGGTGCATATGTCTGTCGACTTCATCTTGTATCAAGTCGTGTTTTTAGTTTAGAAAGATCAGGGCACGAAAAATAAGATTTGTGGATTTGTGAGTATTTCGCACGAAATGACACAAGGTCATTTCGCACGAAATAGACAATGGCTATTTCGCACGAAATGTGCTTTGCCCATTTCGTACGAAATCAACTCCCTATATATAGTTCTTTGATTTTCATTTTGTAACTTTCTGATTCCAGAGCCGAAGTGCTGCTGAAGTGTCTACTCGCTGTAAAAGTTGTTATATCAATCAAAAAGACAATTAAAGTGAATATCAAGCTGTTTCACACTCGATACGTTAGTTTCCGCCTCTTGTATTGAGAAGAACACCTCTGAACGACTCGTTTCGGTCGTGAAAATGATCCTACAATATGATCTACCATCCACCGAACAAATCATAAGTTGAGCTTTGCACCCAGTTCTAATCGGTCCCTCTCTTCCTTGATTTGTATGGCTTTTTTGATTTCGAATAAACATCGTCAATAAACAATGGCTTATGTCCCACTTTAGAGCAAACAAAATACTTAGTTTTGATTATACCACCACTGTGTACTTCACTACCTTTGCGGGTAGAAAAACCAACTAACTTAGCATATGTATGGTAAAACACGTATGCTTGTTCGAGAGAACTAAATTGCATTCCAACCACAGGTGTAGCTGATGCTTCAACCTCCAGAATATAAATCCTTTCATCTACATAATTAAATAAAAAGATAAAACACATGCGATTTATCAAACTCATAACATGCGATATATTCAAACTCCAAACTTTCGTCATATGAACGTGCGAATTGTTGGACTCATAACATGCGAAATTGAAATTATGATAATATGGTTTACACATGCGATTTATGATATCATAACATGCGAAATCAGCATTTAGGTTTAACTTCACATGCGAATCGTTAGACCCATAACATGCGAACTTAAACACTTTGCTTTCAGATCAATTATCCTCTGATAACATTGAATACCTTCCAATCAGTTATAATCATACAAAAATCATTAAACGATTACACAAAAACATCTGACATTGAACAATTAAAACATCTGAATTAACAAACTTACCATTGGAACACTCATTTACACCAATTGTATTTGCATTTGCATTTGCAGAATCAGGATTTATAACTTCATCAATCGTAACTCTCCGATAAGCAGACAATTGAACGTGATCATCGACCGATCGAGCATCTTCAAACTCAACATCTGTATTCCGTCCAGTACTGCTCTGTGGATCCATTGAAAACAACAATCGATTCAAACCCTAATGCACAACAACGAAACTGCAGTGTATTGTTTGAGAATTATGAAAATTTGAAACTGATACGAATCATAATTACCTGGATAGTGGTGTAACAAACTTCTCGTGATCTGATTATTGAATGAACAAACTAATTTGCCCTTGGATGATTGAATTAATTGTCTAATTTAACCTTATGAAAGGAAAATGAATCAGGGACACGTGTACGGCCATGGATATAACGTACGTAATGTAGGATAAGGGTATTTGTATCCTACACTTCCTCTCTATATATATATTCTTTAAATAAATTCAAAAGATATATAAATAAATCTTATATTTCAAATTAAAAAAAAGGATCTTCACAATCTTTTATAAAATTACATAAATTCAAAAGATTACATGAATTTAGAAAAAGAAAGTATTAAAGTTGTATTAGATCATGTGTAGTGGTACACATGAATAATGCTCCCACCCTGGGACATTTTACGCCATGTGGCAGTCCAGTCAGCAATGGGTAATTATAGGGCGTTTTTCATAAATGGGTGTAGTGGGGATGTGAGGCATTATGTTAAAAGGGGTTTCTAATAGAATTAAATAAAAAAAATATTAAAAATGTTATTAGACAAAAAACAATAAAAAATGGTGATTGGACAACACACAAGGGGCTCGAGCGTTTTTAAAACAACGCCGTTCAAAAATTTGACTAAAAAACGCCCCAGGGGGCGGTGGCTCGGGCGTTGTTTATTAAAAGATACCCCATTATGTGAAATCTTAAAGGGGGGTATGATTAGTAAAAATAATATAAAGGGGGTACGTTTAACAACTCCCATATTTTTCACATCTTGTTAAACACGTATTTTGGTCACATAAACTAAAAAAAATTCGTGTATTTACACTAATAGAGTAAATACACGATTTTGTTTTTACATTTTTGCAACTAATCATTATGCTTAAATAGATAGAAAAATTTATAAGAGAAAAAAGTCTCTCATCACTTTCTGATGTTAAAGACTTATTTTTATTTCATCTTTAAACTATATATATAATTTGTAGAAGTGCTCATTCTAATATATCACTACTAGGGGTGCAAACGAGCCGAGTCGAGCTCCAGCTCGACCAGGCTCGAGCTCGTTTAACATATGAAAGCTCGAGCTTGAGCTCGGCTCGATTCGAGCTTTATTTCTAAAGCTCGAGCTCGGCTCGAAGGTAATTTTTCAAGCTCGAGCTCGGCTCGGGCCCGACTCTTTTAGTATTTATTAATTAATTTATATTAATTATAATTATTATTATACATATAATTTAGTTATTTTTTTATATTTATATAAATGGTAATTATTATTATATAAATATATGTTTAATATATTAATTAAAAGGGTAAATTACACTTTTCGTCCTTTATGTTTGTATCAGTTTGCAATAGATGTCCTTTAATTTCAATAATTACAGTCACAGTCCTTTATTTGGGAAACCCATTACACCGTAGGTCCTTAGCACAAACCAAGTTAAAATTTTCAGTTAAATATGGCATGTGTCTTACATATGAGGGTATGTTAGTAATTTTACTACTTATATATACATAATATTTTTCTTTTTCCATTCATTTCAGGCATCCTAAAATGTTACCCCCTTTCTCTTTCTTCTCTCTCATGGCTCTCTCTTTCTAGAATCTCTCATGGCTCTCTCTTTCTAGAAAACGGTCGGCCACCACCCTTGGTGGTGGAGCCACGGCGGCAGCGCCGCATGATGGTGGTCCCGGCTGGGGCAGAGCAAGGGTTGCAAGAATAATGGTGACGGGGAGGAGGGGGTGTGCAATGGAGTGGGGTTTGGCTCGGGCAGTGGTGGTATGTGAAGGTGGTTAGGTGGTCGTCAGTCACACGTCACCACCCATCAACTGGTGGCGGGGATTTTGTGGTGGACGTCGAAAGATAGTTTTAACTAGCTAGAGGTGGAAGAAGAGAGATAGAAAGGGTGAAGGTGGTGATTGAAATCAGTTTGGTGAAGAATCGATGTAACTTGGATCGAGATCTGTAATATGTGCAAATTTCAGTGAACATTTTGTATAGATAGCAGGTATCTTCTTTGATTGGTAATATTCATTGATTACAGTGTTTGAAAAATCAAAAACTCCAGGTGATATTCATTGATTAAAGTGTTTGTAAAATCATAATTGGTTATTCAAGACATCAACTTTACTAAAGAGTGTGTGTTTTAGTGAGAGAAACGATTCTGATTTTGGAGACAGAGAATTGAGATTGAGGGAAATTGAGATAGAGAGAGACACGAGAGAGAAGAAAGTGAAAGAGGATAAAGGTTTGGTCTGGGTTAGGTGTGGTTGTGAAAATGAAAGAAGAAAATAGATATTTTAAATATAGTGATAGAATTACTAATATACCCTCATGTGCAAGTCACATGCTATATTTAATTGAAAATTTTAACTTGGTTTGTGCTAAAGGACCTACGGTGTATTGGATTTCCCAAATAAAGGAATGTGACTGTAATTATTGAAGTTAAAGGGCATCTATTGCAAACTGATACAAACCTAAAGGACGAAAAGTGTAATTTACCCTAATTAAAAATATATAAAAAGAAAGCTCGTTTAGGCTCGCGAGCCGGCTCGAGCTCGATAAGCGAAGCTCGGGCTCGGGCTCGGGCTTGTTTACTAAATGAGTTTGTTTCTAGGCTTGGGCTCGAGCTCGAGCTCGTTTAAGCTCGGTTCGTTCGAGATTTGTAACACCTCGTAAAAGCACGTCCAATGATGTACTGACACGTGTAATAAACCCTAATAAAGTCAAACGTTGAATTTAAGGGACTAATTTTGCGAAAGATCAAAAACTTTGATTATGGAAGGACTGGAAGTGTTTACATGCTCAGAATAAGGCTCTGAATAACCTCTCATGATATTCGTATTCTCAAATTAAGCCACCTGTTGGATTATCGAAACCGTTTGCATAATAAATCAAAAGATTTGCACGGTAAAGGGTTAGAAACATCAACATGTTTAATAATACATCTGAATGACCTTTTAATGAACCCGAAACATTATTATATCTAATCATATTCTTGAGAATGCAAAACATTGGCCAGTTAGGGCTTTAATGTCGATAAACATCAATGCGCACAAGTTTGTGCGTTAAAAAGGGTTAAAAGTGTCAACATGTTAATTCTTACCTCTGAGTGACCTTTTAACGAACCCGAAGCATCGTAATGTTCGACAATACTCTCGGGAATGCCCAATATGGATAACATAGGGCTTTGACGCAATAAAGCAGAAATACGCGCAAGTTTGTGCGTTAGAAGGACCAAAAGCGTCAATATTTAAAACCACACCTTTGAGCAACCATTTAAGCGAACTGGTGTGAACTGGAGTGTCGTAATACTCCATTATACTCTTGGAAATGCTTGTTATTAACTTCGTAAGGCTTTTACGCCATTTCGCGATGATACGCGCATATTCGCAAATTGAAGGGTTAAAAGCATCAATATGTCAAACTACGCCTCTGACTGACTCGTTTAACGTATCGAGAAGTTTATGTTGCTTGTTTATACTCTTAGATGTGCCTAATGTTGGAAATTTAAGGCCTTGTGTGCTAAAAACATCGTTTCGGAAGAGTTCAGAAGTGCAGGGGCCAAACTTGTCAACAAATGAAAGTATTTGTGAGCTGTACTAGTCCTTACGGACCGTATACCTGGACCCATACGGTCCGTATACAAGTTTCAGTTATAGAAAAATGGTGTGCAGCCTTGGTTTTGCTTCCTTGTCTCACATAATTGATTCTAGGGGTCTTTGATGGTTTTGAAAGCTGGTATTACACCTGTTATGATCTTGTTATCCGCCTCAAACACTTGTCATCATCCTAGCAATCCTAAATCACTATAAATAGGTGTGGTTTTTTGGTTCATAACTTGCACATTCACTTCCTTTCTTGCTCTCTTCTCAAATATGAGGATCCTGAGCAATTGGAACCTCCTTCTGAGTTTATCTCAGTCCTAAGGACCACTTGTGAGTGTTCCTTTCATGCTTAGTTATTTAGTTTCGCTCTTAAAGCCGAAAAGTCAAGCGTTTACGATAAACGCTTTGACTTTTAGTTAGACCTTGTACGGTCGAGCCATGGTTCGCAACGAACATGGCTACGTGATCGTAATTAGGTAGGTGTTAAACCCTCAAAAGGGCACCTCCTAATTACCATGTTTACTTAGTTAATTGTTGGGTCAAAGTAATTAAAATACAAGTCAAACGGGTCAGTTTTTAAATAAAATTCATAACTAATAATATGGAGGCTATAAAATCAGTTTTGTCACTTTAATAACTTGGTAAATATTAATTGAACATGCCTAAGTATGTTCAACCCGATAATTCTAAGTTTAAAATCGGTTCGCAACTGAAAGTCGCAAAAGTTGACTTTTGCTTTGACTTTCAGTTCTGACCCGAATTAGATTAGTTTAATGATGCCTTAGAGTTCATATGCATGTTTCCGTTATATGCTTAAAAGTTGACCGTTATGCCCTTTTGATATTAAAATGAGCTTTTTGAAAATGTGAGAGGACAAAAACCTTTATTACTGATTTATAATATTTAGGAATTTTTGAAAATTTTTATAAAATTTTAAACTGATCATAACATAGAGTTATCGCATAGACTCGGTAATTGACGATAATGCCCTTTTCGCTAATAAAATGAGTTTTACACATCCTTTACACACCAAACCTTTTTCCACTAATTTTATATGATAAATAAGTTATTTTAAACTGTAAAGGCTGATCAAAATCTCAGATTTCCTTAATCAACCCGAATATCGTCAAATACCGACTTTTATGCGATTTAGGCGCATAGTATGGTTTAAAACCATATTAGGCACCTAAAGCTTGATACCTACTGATGTTATGAATAAACTTTTATACTTTAACGGTAAATAAAAGTTTTGAACTCAGATTTCCAAAATTGCCCCTTAAAAGCTTATGTGAAATGACCAAAATGCCCCTACGGTGCATAGTTTGGCCATAGATGATAAATTTCACATATATATGATATCTTACTGATATAACTCATTAAAATAAATATTTCTACTGATTATTTCAGACTAGAACCTCAGATTACTATTTAACCTCTTTTATAATATTAAAAATGACCAAAATACCCCTAAGGGGCTTAAATTGGTTTTAAATTTGTTTTGGGCATAATGAAAGGTATCCTACTGATATCACAACATATTTAAGGCATATTAACTTGTGAAACATGTTCATGACTCTTTTGGTTACCCGTTGTGCATCTTACGCGTTCGGTATGGTTTATGTTTTCACACCCCTTTCTGCGGCGGAAGCATGAGGTGTGATCATGAAAGGTTCTCATTGCATACGTAAGGCAAACATACTACATGCTCATAAAAACAACTTTAAATTCCAAACATTCATAATTTGAAAACATAAGTTAGCGTTTACATCGCGAAATAGCATAAAACATTGTCTTAAAAAGTTTACAACTTTATTTAAAGATAAACATAAGCGACATCCACAAGCATGAGTAAGGCCGCGCGCACATCCACTTCTAGTTACCTGAAATACATGTGAGTTTTGAAAAACGTCAACATAATGTTGGTGTGAATTCATGCAGTTCTTGTAATGTACGTTTGTATACTTTGTATGAAAAACATGGTATGTATCTTGTATTAGTCATGTATTCTTGTATAAATCATGTATTTCTGTATGTATCAAGTGTTAATGGGTTGCAAAGCCATTAACATGTGACACGACATAGGAAGTCACCAAACCATAGGCATTTTTCTGTAGTCGATTCACGACTGAGACACAAAAACACTACTCGGTACTAGTTGTCACCAAGAGTGGGGCTGCCCTGAAACCCATTAGATCTAACCTTTTGTTCTGCGGTCTAAGTATGTACACGATTAATGGTGCTTATGGTACCCTATTCGTGACAGGATTTCTCGTATCATTTCTCAAACGCATCATACTTGGTACTAGTCATCACCAAGAGTGCCTCTTGTTTTTGTATCATACCATTTATAAATATTGTCGTATTTGTAACATGTATTTCACCCCCGAAGTTATAAAACTGAAAACAGTTAAAAGAAAAGGGGGAGCATGAACTCACAAATTTGCGTTCCTTGCGTCGTAAACTTCACCGGATTTGCTTAATTAATGTCGTGACCTATACGTGTTTTCTTAACGTTAGTCACTAGACTTGTATCGCACAAGTACAAGTCACTATCTTTTATGTATATATTCTTGTGTTAAAAATATTTTATATTTTTAACTAAGTGTCTTACTTATATTATTTTCTCAAAAATAAATATAAGCTTTTTGTATTTTGCACCCGAAATGTATCTTGTATGTTGTCTGTGTATTTTTATGTTTTTACTTCTCATGAGTAATTAGTGTATTTTCAAATCCTAATACACTATCACGTATAATACATACTACATACACTTAGCACAAAGTTTGGTGACTAATAAATACATATATTTTCCTCAAAAATATACATCCTTAATATAAATTTTAAATCTTGAAGAAATCATCATTTCTTATCACCAAAAATTAGGGAAACCTTGGTAATATTTTCTAGACACATTTTTAGGGAATAAGTTTCTCGAAACTTATATATATTTTCTAAGTGTCAAAATTTATAAAAATTTTGACAGAGTTTCCCCTAAAAATGGAAGTTTCCCATGTTTTCAAAACACGTGTTTATTTTCTTTTAAAATCATCAACAATATCAACAACACAATCTTTATTTACCAAACTTGTTAAGACAAGCATAAACCACAAACTTATGAACTTGAAAGTTTGTAAAAATATGTAGTAACTTACTAGCACATTTAGTAAGTCTTGTTACCTTTAAAAATATGATTAGTTTCTTAAAAACTTTATTTTTAAAGAGTTTGTATTTTCACAACTTCTAGTCATAATTTCCAAAAATATTTCTTCGTGAAATTTTCTTGTTACACAAGTGTTTATACACTTGTTTACTTGCTAAAAATGTATTTAGTTCATACAAGATCCGGGTTTTAACAAGACTAGTATCTTTCACTTGGTTCTTTCGAAAAACCACTTGTAGATCTTTAGATCCATATGTTTATAACCTTATTTTTCAAGAAAAATTAAATTTATTCAAGTTCAAAGTTCATGAATGGATGGTTTCATCATCCTTCATAACTCTATCATTTATATCTTGCTAGTTCATGTTCTTAAACATGATCTAGCAAGTCTTGATGATGAACCGTCTCACTTATGCTAACAACGACATCCAATAATCATAACAACACAAGATCTACATGATTTAACCATACATTTACTCTTTATCCACTCTTTACCCCTTTATGTTTAAAGTGTTGGATTATGTTCATTAGTGTTCTTAACATTTAATCATTCTATCATCTATTAACCAATAAAAATAAGAACAAGATGAAGTTTTAAAGCACTTACTACTAGCACAAGGCTAGGGGAGAAACAAAGCGTAAAAGTGGTGGATAAAAGAAATCTAGGGTGGTCCTTGAGCTTCCGATCACACCAAGCTTCGTTGTATGATCACTAACATCTTTGTACACCCTTAGAATGTTTGAAGATGAGCAAATGATGGTGGTGATGGTGGTGGTGGTGGTTGGGGTCGGCCGTAGCCAAGAAGAAGAAGGAGAGAAGAATTGGGTGTGTAGTGTGTGAAGTTGTGAGGGTTATGTCTCATGTGCCATTCTTATATCCAATTTCTCATTAACCACTAGGTCTTATGTCTTCAAGATACTTAACCATATCAATTAAACTATTAAAAGAAATCAAGGGGAGTGTACCCCTTGTCTAGAACCGGTCATGGGGGGGGGGGGGTAGTTTAGTTGGTTTGCAATGGTTAGTTAACTTAGTTAGTTAGAAGGTTAAGTGTTTAGTTAGTGGTTTAGGTGTGTTATGAAATATATAGTGTGTTAGGGTGTTCGGGGACCCTAACTAGCTTAGAAAAATAAAAACAATGCTTCTAGCATTATTTTGGTGTTCCGGGTAATATCCGATTGTTCGGTTATATACCGGTTCGTTAAAGCGCTAAATTGCACCTTTTAGTGTCTTTTAAGTACCCTTTTGTAACACTTTCAATTCCCGACACTTAGGGAAGTATTCTGAACGATAAAACGTAATTTCTGCATGATATTCATATGTCTAAAGGCTGATTTGAGCTGAAATTATTAAAATTCTGCACTTAAAGTGCGTTTCGGGTGCTTTTTAGTGCGTATTTTGGCTTCCGTAATGTCTATATATAAACCCTTGTATGTATTCTTGGGTTTTAATGTACTCTTGTCATTGGACCTACACCTAGGCCTCAATTCTAATGTCTGACTGCTTTCTGCAGTTCTGTTGACACAGTGTGTCTTACCGGTGAGTTTACTAGTATTTCTGACGCAACGCTCTCGTTTTTGCATAAAGCAATATTTTGTAGTATAAAACGTGCATGAATTCACTTGTTTAGCATGTAATCAGTCAATGTTGACATTTAAGCACATAATTGTAGTCATTAAATAATGATTAAAGTGTACGAAAATTACCGGTTTGGTGCCAGTTGTCACAGTCTCCCCCCGTTAAAAGAATTTCGTCCCGAAATTCAGGTTGAACTAACTCTCGCAGGTGTCTTCTTGAATAGGTGGGGATACTTTTCTTTGAACTGGTCTTCACGTTCCCACGTGTACTCGGGTCCGTGCTTAGAGTTCCAACGTACTTTGACAAGTTTAACAGTGATCCTCCTGGTCTTGTTGACTTTCCAGTTCGTAACCTCAACGTGTTGTTCTGTAAATCGGAGGGCGTCATCAATATGTACTTCATCCGCAGGGATGATCACGTCTTCTTGTGTTGCACTCTTCTTGAGGTTGGATACATGGAACGTATCATGTACTCCATTAAGTTTTTCCGGTAATTCCAACTTGTATGCCACGATACCAATTCTTTCCAAGATTCTGAATGGTCCGATGTATCGTGGATTCAGCTTTCCACGCTTTCCAAATCTTACTGTGCCCTTCCAAGGTGAGACTTTTAACAACAATTTGTCTCCTATCTCGAATTTTAATGGTTTTCGTCTTCGATCAGCGTAGCCCTTCTGTCCATCTCGAGCCGCCTTAATACGCTCTCGGATCTGCATAATCTTTTCGGTTGTCTCTTGTACAAGTTCAGGACCAACCATTCGTTTGTCTCTAGCGTCTGCCCAACATAGGGGCGATCGGCACTTGCGGCCATACAGAGCTTCGAACGGTGCGGCTTTTATGCTTGTATGATAACTATTATTGTAGGAAAACTCAACTAAAGGTAGATGAGTATCCCAGCTGCCGCCTAGGTCCATAACACATGCGCGAAGCATATCCTCTAACGTTTTTATAGTCCGTTCGCTCTGGCCGTCTGTTTGTGGGTGGAAGGCCGTGCTTAGATCTAGCTGAGATCCAAAGGCCTCCTGAAATGATTGCCAGATTCTTGAGACAAAGCGTCCATCTCTATCTGAAATGATTGAGATAGGCACTGCATGACGTGCCACTATTTCCTTTAAGTATATCTCAGCAAGCTTTCCAGTGCTGTCTTTTTCTCGGATCGGTAAGAAGTGCGCAGACTTCGTTAACCGATCTACTATTACCCATATCATATCGTGCCCTCTAGGGGTCCTGGGTAACTTCGTTATGAAGTCCATCGAGATTTGCTCCCACTTCCACATGGGTATCGCTGGTTGTTGTAGTAGGCCGGATGGTTTCTGATATTCAGCCTTAACCTTAGCACAGGTTAGGCACTTTCCAACGTAAACATCAACATTGCTTTTAAGTCTTGGCCACCAGTAGTATTCTTTCAAGTCTTGATACATCTTGTCCGATCCTGGATGGATCGAGTATCTCGATTTGTGCGCTTCATCAAGGATGACTTCTCGTATGCCACCATAGAGCGGAACCCAAATACGCTTCTTAAAGTATAAGGCTCCCTCTTCATTTGGCACCATATATTTCAACATACCCTGGAGGTATTCTGCTCTACGATTTTCTTCCTTAAGGGCTTCTTGTTGTGCGTCACGAATGCGTGTAGTGAGGTTCGTTCGAATTGTCATTTCCAGTGCTTGAACTCTTAGGGTCTTAACCCTTTCCTTCCGGCTTAGCGCGTCTGCTACAACGTTTGCTTTTCCAGGATGGTACTTAATCTCACAGTCATAATCGTTCAGCAATTCGACCCATCGCCTCTGACGCATATTCAATTCCTTTTGATCAAATATGTGTTGTAAGCTTTTATGATCTGTGAAGATTGTACATCGAGTACGATATAGATAATGTCGCCAGATCTTCATGGCGAATACCACCGCGCCGAGTTCCAAGTCGTGCGTGGTGTAATTCCTTTCATGTACCTTCAGTTGTCTTGATGCATAAGCGATGACTTTTTGGCATTGCATGAGCATGCAACCCAAACCTTGTCGTGAAGCGTCGCAGTATACTACGAAGTCTTCAGTGCCTTCAGGTAAAGTTAGTATCGGAGCATCGCATAGCTTATTCTTGAGTAGTTGGAAGGCTTCTTCCTGCTTGTCACCCCAGTCGTATTTCTTATCTTTCTGCGTAAGGGCAGTTAGCGGTTGAGCTATCTTTGAGAAATTCTCGATGAATCGTCGATAATAGCCCGCTAAGCCCAAAAATTGTCGAACTTCAGTTGGGGTCTTGGGGGCTTCCCAATTCTTTATTGCTTCGATCTTGGATGGGTCTACATGAATGCCCTTCTCGTTCACAACATGACCAAGAAATTGTACTTCGCGAATCCAGAATTCGCATTTCGAGAACTTCGCGTAAAGTTTCTCTTTCTTCAGTAGTTCCAGAATTGTTCTAAGGTGTTGCTCATGTTCTTCTTTTTTTCGCGAGTAAATCAGGATATCATCGATAAATACAATCACGAATTTATCGAGATATGGTTTGCATACGCGGTTCATCAGATCCATAAACACCGTTGGCGCGTTCGTCAGTCCGAATGGCATCACCAGAAACTCGTAATGCCCATAGCGTGTTCTGAATGCAGTCTTTGGTACGCTTTCCTCTTGGATTCTTAGCTGATGGTATCCAGATCGAAGGTCGATCTTGGAATAGTAGCTTGTTCCTTGCAACTGATCAAATAAGTCATCAATCCTCGGTAGCGGGTACCGATTCTTGATAGTGAGCTTGTTCAGTTCTCTGTAATCGATACACATCCGCAGTGTTCCATCCTTTTTCTTCACGAATAATACTGGAGCTCCCCAGGGCGAGAAGCTTGGCCTTATGAATCCTTTATCCAACAACTCTTGGAGTTGTGTAGATAATTCTTGCATCTCGGATGGTGCAAGTCGATAGGGAGCCTTGGCTACAGGAGCGGCTCCTGGAACCAAGTCTATACGGAATTCGACTTGTCGTTGCGGAGGTAGTCCTGGCAGATCTTCAGGAAAAACATCAGGGAATTCCTTTACCACAGGAATGTCTTCGAGTTTCGACTCCTCAGCCTTCTTATCTACAATGTGTGCTAGGAAGGCGACACATCCTTTCCTTAAGCACTTTTGTGCCTTCATGCAACTGATGATTCGTAGGGGCGCGTCTCCTCTTTCTCCATGTACGATGAGAGTTTCATCATTTGCCAAAGGGATGCGAATGATTTTCTCATGACAAATAACTTCAGCTTTGTTCTTGGACAACCAGTCCATTCCGACCACTACATTGAAGTTACCCAATTGAATAGGTAAGAGGTCGATGCTAAATCTTCGTTCACCAAGTTCTATCGTGCAATTTCTAACAACTTCGCCCGATTCTACAAGTTTACCATCGGCTAGTTCTATGGAGTAAGGGATATCCAATCTACTAGACTCTATCCCAAGCATACGTTTAAGTTCCACAGACATGAGACTATAATCGGCACCAGTGTCAAATAATATGGATGCAAAGCGATTGTTAACGAGAAATGTACCGGTGACCACGTTAGGGTCCTTGAGTGCGTCTCTTGCTCCAATCACAAATGCTCGAGCCTGAGCGTTGTTTCCCCCTGGGCAATCTTTCATGAAGTGCTCCTTGCTTCCACAACTGAAGCATCCTTGGTTACGCCTAGCTCTATTACCACTCCGGTTACCGTTGCCGTTCCCACCATTGTTTCCATTCCCGTTCTTTCCTTTACCCCAACAGTCTTTAGTGCGGTGACCCAGCTTCCCACAGTTGTCGCATCTTGGAACGCGACACACCCCTTCGTGATGACGCTTGCAATGACTGCATTTGGGCAGCGTGCCCAGATATCCTTTAGCTGGAGTGTCATTCATAGCTGCAAGAGATTTTGCCCCCTGAGGCGGGTTAGGGTCACGCTTCTTGTTGGAACCCTTGTTGTTACGAGTTGCTTGATTCAAGTTTTCATGTTTCCTTTTCTTGTCACCAGACGACTCAGCATGCGTCTCGGCATTTTCTGTTGGCTTCAGTGATAGCTTCTTCATACGAACATAATCTTCAGTAAGGCTGACAGCCAGAGTTACAGCCTCGGTGATTGTTTGAGGGTTGGCCGAAGTCACCATGCCACAGAATTCTGAGGCCAGTCCCCAAATGTAGCGTTCAACGCGCTTGAATTCGGGAGTCACCATGTAGGGAAGCACTCTCGACAGATCGTGGAACCATCGAGTATAACCATTGATGTCAGCACCTTCCATGGTCAAGTGCCAGAACTCCGTTTCCAGCCTTTGGAGTTCGGCACGGGAGCAATACTTTTCCCTCATTCTTTCCTTCAATTCATCCCAAGTTAGGCCATAAGCGGCATCATTGCCCAAAGTTTGGACTTGCAAGTTACACCAAGTCAGAGCTTCATCGACAAACAACCCAGTAGCAAAAGTGACTTGCTGATCTGCAGTACACTTGCTCATCCGGATAGTAGCTTCAGTCTTTTCCGTCCAGCGCACAAACGCTACTACACCTCCTGTGCCGTCATAGTTCATTGGTTTGCAGTCGAGGAACTGCTTGAAAGTGCAGCTTGTAATCGATTCAACCAATTTACATGTGAGAAATTGAAGAAATAATGAAACCAAGACCGTTCATAAATTTCTTCATGCTTAGCAAATCGTCTTAAGATTACCTTGAGCTGCATTGCCTCCAGATGAATCTCCATTCCCATTACGTCTAGCGTTGCTTGGGCCGCCACTGTCTTGAGTTTGGTTTGCCTCGTATTGGGCGATAGCAGCAGAGATCCTTTCTTCCAATAGAGCGTTCAGCTCTTCAGCAGTTCTTGGCAGTGGGGGAGGAGGAGGTTGATCACGAGCGTTCATAGCTTTCCTGGGTGCCATGTTCTGACAGAACATAACACAACAGGGTTAGACATTTGTTTGATATTGTCATACAAGACAGTAGTAGTATATATACACACATGCATATACCACATAAATGACATCAAACAATTATCACTCTAGCGGAGTATTTAATAAGCGGGTGTTCACGTTTGACCTTTTTCTTGCACTGAGGGAATTCATACGTGACAAGACTTGTTGTGGTTTCTGTGCACTGAATTCCATAATTATGTATGCATCCATAATTACGTAATCCCTTGCACAGTCCGCACAGTTCGTTTCATCCTCGTATTTCTTCCTTCAGATAGGCCATTTGTTTTCAGGTAAAGTCACGTATACTAGTGGTATTCTATTTCTAATATGTGTATATGCTAATTATCACACATAATTGCAAGTAATTTCTCAGTCAAAGACAAGTGCTACTCTTGTGCACCCTAAGTCTCGTAGTGTCTTTTCTTGACTCATGTAGACAGTTTCAGGTAGTGGATGTCGCGGGATGTTTTTTGCAATGAAAACTCTTTGGAAAATTGTTTTCGTGAAAGGATCCTAGAGATTGTAGACTAGACTCGAGAGGGAATCCTGGTTCACTACAATCGTAGCTCTGATACCAATCTGTCACACCCCTTTCTGCGGCGGAAGCACGAGGTGTGATCATGAAAGGTTCTCATTGCATACGAAAGGCAAACATACTACATGCTCATAAAAACAACTTTAAATTCCAAACATTCATAATTTGAAAACATAAGTTAGCGTTTACATCGTGAAATAGCATAAAACATTGTCTTAAAAAGTTTACAACTTTATTTAAAGATAAACATAAGCGACATCCACAAGCATGAGTAAGGCCGCGCGCACATCCACTTCTAGTTACCTGAAATACATGTGAGTTTTGAAAAACGTCAACATAATGTTGGTGTGAATTCATGCAGTTCTTGTAATGTACGTTTGTATACTTTGTATGAAAAACAAGGTATGTATCTTGTATTAGTCACGTATTCTTGTATAAATCATGTATTTATGTATGTATCAAGTGTTAATGGGTTGGAAAGCCATTAACATGTGACACGACATAGGAAGTCACCAAACCATAGGCATTTTTCTGTAGTCGATTCACGACTGAGACACAAAAACACTACTCGGTACTAGTTGTCACCAAGAGTGGGGCTGCCCTGAAACCCATTAGATCTAACCTTTTGTTCTGCGGTCTAAGTATGTACACGATTAATGGTGCTTATGGTACCCTATTCGTGACACGATTTCTCGTATCATTTCTCAAACGCATCATACTTGGTACTAGTCATCACCAAGAGTGCTTCTTGTTTTTGTATCATACCATTTATAAATATTGTCGTATTTGTATCATGTATTTCACCCCCGAAGTTATAAAACTGAAAACAGTTAAAATAAAAGGGGGAGCATGAACTCACAAATTTGCGTTCCTTGCGTCGTAAACTTCACCGGATTTGCTTAATTAATGTCGTGACCTATACGTGTTTTCTTAACGTTAGTCACTAGACTTGTATCGCACAAGTACAAGTCACTATCTTTTATGTATATATTCTTGTGTTAAAAATATTTTATATTTTTAACTAAGTGTCTTACTTATATTATTTTCTCAAAAATAAATATAAGCTTTTTGTATTTTGCACCCGAAATGTATCTTGTATGTTGTATGTGTATTTTTGTGTTTTTACTTCTCATGAGTAATTAGTGTATTTTCAAATCCTAATACACTATCACGTATAATACATACTATATACACTTAGCACAAAGTTTGGTGACCAATAAATACATATATTTTCCTCAAAAATATACATACTTAATATAAATTTTAAATCTTGAAGAAATCATCATTTCTTATCACCAAAAATTAGGGAAACCTTGGTAATATTTTCTAGACACATTTTTAGGGAATAAGTTTCTCGAAACTTATATATATTTTCTAAGTGTCAAAATTTATAAAAATTTTGACAGAGTTTCCCCTAAAAATGGAAGTTTCCCATGTTTTCAAAACATGTGTTTATTTTCTTTTAAAATCATCAACAATATCAACAACACAATCTTTATTTACCAAACTTGTCAAGACAAGCATAAACCACAAGCTTATGAACTTGAAAGTTTGTAAAAATATGTAGTAACTTACTAGCACATTTAGTAAGTCTTGTTACCTTTAAAAATATGATTAGTTTCTTAAAAACTTTATTTTTAAAGAGTTTGTATTTTCACAACTTCTAGTCATAATTTCCAAAAATATTTCTTCGTGAAATTTTCTTGTTACACAAGTGTTTATACACTTGTTTACTTGCTAAAAAATGTATTTAGTTCATACAAGATCCGAGTTTTAACAAGACTAGTATCTTTCACTTGGTTCTTTCGAAAACCCACTTGTAGATCTTTAGATCCATATGTTTATAACCTTATTTTTCAAGAAAAATTATATTTATTCAAGTTCAAAGTTCATGAATGGATGGTTTCATCATCCTTCATAACTCTATCATTTATATCTTGCTAGTTCATGTTCTTAAACATGATCTAGCAAGTCTTGATGATGAACCATCTCACTTCTGCTAACAACAACATCCAATAATCATAACCACACAAGATCTACATGATTTAACCATACATTTACTCTTTATCCACTCTTTACCCCTTTATGTTTAAAGTGTTGGATTATGTTCATTAGTGTTCTTAACATTTAATCATTCTATCATCTATTAACCACTAAAAATAAGAACAAGATGAAGTTTTAAAGCACTTACTACTAGCACAAGGCTATGGGAGAAACAAGGCGTAAAAGTGGTGGAGAAAAGAAATCTAGGGTGGTCCTTGAGCTTCTGATCACACCAAGCTTCGTTGTATGATCACTAACACCTTTGTACACCCTTAGAATGTTTGAAGATGAGCAAATGATGGTGGTGATGGTGGTGGTGGTGGTTGGGGTCGGCCGTAGCCAAGAAGAAGAAGGAGAGAAGAATTGGGTGTGTAGTGTGTGAAGTTGTGAGGGTTATGTCTCATGTGCCATTCTTATATCCAATTTCTCATTAACCACTAGGTCTTATGTCTTCAAGATACTTAACCATATCAATTAAACTATTAAAAGAAATCAAGGGGAGTGTACCCCTTGTCTAGAACCGGTCATGGGGGGGGGGGGGGTAGTTTAGTTGGTTTGCAATGGTTAGTTAACTTAGTTAGTTAGAAGGTTAAGTGTTTAGTTAGTGGTTTAGGTGTGTTATGAAATATATAGTGTGTTAGGGTGTTCGGGGACCCTAACTAGCTTAGAAAAATAAAAACAATGCTTCTAGCATTATTTTGGTGTTCCGGGTAATATCCGATTGTTCGGTTATATACCGGTTCGTTAAAGCGCTAAATTGCACCTTTTAGTGTCTTTTAAGTACCCTTTTGTAACACTTTCAATTCTCGACACTTAGGGAAGTATTCTGAATGATAAAACATAATTTCTGCATGATATTCATATGTCTAAAAGCTGATTTGAGCTGAATTTATTAAAATTCTGCACTTAAAGTGCGTTTCGGGCGCTTTTTAGTGCGTATTTTAGCTTCCGTAATGTCTATATATAAACCCTTGTATGTATTCTTGGGTTTTAATGTAGTCTTGTCATTGGACCTACACCTAGGCCTCAATTCTAATGTCTGACTGCTTTCTGCAGTTCGGTTGACACAGTGTGTCTTACCGGTGAGTTTACTAGTATTTCTGACGCAACGCTCTCGTTTATGCATAAAGCAATATTTTGTAGTATAAAACGTGCATGAATTCACTTGTTTATCATGTAATCAGTCAATGTTGACATTTAAGTACATAATTGCAGTCATAAAATAATGATTAAAGTGTACGGAAATTACCGGTTTGGTGCCAGTTGTCACATATGTAACTAGTTTACATGAATTAACCAAAAACGGGTCAAAACTTATCTTTTTCACTTCAAAATTCAGAATGTGTTTAGTTTACCCATATTATACAAGTCTCCATACTTGTCGGGTCTAAATCACATTCTAATCCGGTCTTCGCTTAATCTTGCGTTTTGAACCGTAAACCTTTCCTTAAAACTAACCGGTCTAAGTTACAACTTAAATAAGACCCGTTAGGAATCTAATAGGTTAATAAAACCTTCATTCCAGATTTAGAGCCCCAGTAAAGGTACTTGTGCTTGCTGATTAGAATATACGTCTGAGTATAAATTGCATTTTAAGCTCAGGTAAATACTTTTAACTTATTTTCCGTTATACGGGCTTGGGATACGGTATTATAAAAATACCGCTTGGTCGGGTGTAGAAACCTTTTAATCGGAGATGATTAAATTGCATAATCCCGTTTTAATCAGTATTGCTTGATAACAAATAACATTGGGTGTTAATGACCGTGTCCTGGATATCCTTGGCTCATTTAAAAAGTGTAAATGGCCACAACTTAAGCACAAGGTGTAGGCATAACACCTCCTGTTTCGTATGTAAAAGATATACTCACTCGTGAGGTAACTTCTTATGAGTTATATTTGTGGTGTGTCGATTAATCTTGATCGGTTTGTTTAATCACCGGCCCTAAATGTTGGACAAACATGTAAATCTGAGACAAGATTGTTATTAATATAATTGTCCCAAGTTATAAAAGAATTTTTGTGCCTTGTGCATTTAAATCAATTTTCATAAAGATTTTCAAAAGTGTCAGTTAATTGTATTTACCAGTGTAAACTGACATATTTTCCAAAAAGGTTAAGTGACAGGTACTGTACGTAAATTGGCTGGGAGCTCAGGGCGTTAATAGGGAATCTTGCAAGTTCTAAACGTCTAAAGTCTATTGAACCGTGTTTATGTTTCTGTTTTAAGATCCGCCTGTGGATCCATCTTACAATCCGTTTGTAATATTTGATGTTACTTTCGAATCGGTTTGTAATATATTTACTTTAGACTTCCGCTGTACATTAAACTATGATTATTTGACTATGATGATATCAACTACGTCACGATACTCCCCACCGGGCCCACTGGTAATACGTGGAAATATCGGGGTGTGACAGGTTGGTATCAGAGCCAACATTGAGTGAATTAAACACTAGCCTTTTGTGTTTAATCTCAATGACACAATAGCACATTCCTTAACTTCCGAGTCTAGACTTGAACTAGGAATGATCTCATTACTATTATATGTATATATTGTTTTCGATATTTATGCATCCCAGGATCGTGTCGCCGAGCGAAGCTGCCATTGGTGGAAGCTCTTCAGACCCGAAGTATAAGAATGATAAGCTTCGTACCATAGCTTGAATAAGCGCACGACCAATATGGAGAAAGGACCTTTTGAACCCGTTATCCATATTTCAAATTCTGTACCCAATACTTTTGAAACTTCAAATGAGAAGCTAACATCGGAGGAGTTCATACCAGCTGTCCCTGAAGCTCCCGCTCCAAAGATAATATCTATGGACCCAAAGGACTCGTAATTCTTACCTCGAAGTCTTGGAATCCCAGACTTGGAATATACCTATCCTGACCTTATTCATGATTCATATTATTCATTAACTATAGAATCCTTGGATTCCACTTTTGCAAAGATTTCTAATATAGAAGATTTCGACTACCCACAAAAACCTTCAATACCCGTGCCGCATTCAGGGAACCAAGGAGAAAACTTTCAAAAATAGAATGAAGAAGAAACTTCCTTGTTATGTTTCATTTCTATAATAGTCCCTATAAGGACATATATATCTTTTAAGTCCCCGCGTGGGCGAATTTCTTTGTATAAGACCCGTTTAGGGCAATTATTGTACTTTTGAGGCTTTCTATGGAAAGTTTCCTATTTTTAAATTTACTTTATACGTATGTATTATGTCCTGAATCAGAATGTCATTTCAATTTATGATTGCTCTGCCTTTATATCTCAAAGAAGGTCTTAAAGGTATGACCTAGCCTATATGTCATTTTAGACATGGCTATAATGATAAAAGCTTTTTAAGACAATAAATCCTTGTTAACACCTAAGAACGTGTTAACACTCTTGACAAATGTGGTTCGAGAAAATCACAATAGTCATCCTTATATTGGATTCTTCCAATTTCTTATCTAGCCTAGTAATTTAGAAATCATGGCTCAAATCATCAGATAAGATGATCATATCATAAATATCCATTAGTGATGAAGTGCCTACGGGCTAAACTTGTTGTCTGATAAGACAACGACAGTGGTGGTCTTTGACCCCCTGTCTAAAGACATTGGACTACGTCCAAGCATAATAGTTTGTATGAACAATGCGATCTTGACTAATATCATCTGATACGATGATCATATTATTTAACATCCTTAAGTGATGTTTCGCCTATGGGCTATATCTATTGTCCTAAAAGACAAAAGACAGTTGTAGTCTTTGACTCTCGGTCAAGAAGGGTAATGAACTATGTTCAAATCTTAATGCCTCGATCCTAGAAGATCATGGCTTATAAATTCAAAAATGTCCTCGTGACAAGGCCTTTTGTGCCATTTCAATATCCTTAATAGCTTATAGCTGGATTAATTATAATGAAAATTTAAAATAAACCTGATTATTAAATTAACCAAATATGGTCTATTAATACCATGGTTAATGAATCATCAAAGATGATGATTCCAAAATAGACCCCTAAGCAAAATTATTGGCGATTGTTTTATAGAAAACAAGCTTCAGCATGTCTGAATCAGATGAAGTCAACAGTCATCCCAATATGAGGAATGACAATACAAGGATGAATGTAATGGCTGCAGAGTTACAGACAATGATAGATAATTCTGTCACTCGAGCCATTGACAGACAATTTAAAGAATCAAGTGGTGCTCGTACCAGGAATCAGTCTGCACCTCATACGGAGCCACCTTCTAAGACACATATATCTCACAAGGATGATTCTCATCATTCGTCGAATCAGAGAAGTGATCCATCCAGACAAATTGTGCTCAATCAGGAGCCACATGATAAGACCTGCTCTTATAAATACTTTGTCTCTTGCAAACCAAGGGACTTCAATGGAGAAAAAGGAGCCATCGATTGTATGACATGGCTGGATGAGATGGACACCGTAGTAGACATCAGTGGTTGTGCAAAACAGGATATTGTGAAGTTTGTTTCACAATCATTCAAAGGAGAAGCGTTGGCATGGTGGAGATCATTGATCCAAGCCACGGGGAAGATCCTACTTTATAACTTGTCTTGGGATCAATTTGTTGCGCTGATCAAGGAAAACTTTTGTCCTCAGCATGAGGTAGAAAACATAGAAACAGACTTCTTGACTCTGGTCATGAAGGATTTAGATTGTCAGGCATATGTGACAAGTTTTAACACTATGTCACGCCTAGTTCCCTATTTAGTCACCCCTGAACCTAAACGCATAGCGTGTTTTATTGGAGGCCTAGCACCAGAAATTAAGGGAAATGTTAAAGCGTCTAGGCCTACCACATATAGGTCTGTGGTGGACTTATCCTTATCTCTCACTTTAGATGCAATCAGGAATAACACTGTTAAGACCTCTAGCAAGGGAAAAAGGAAAGTAGAAAAGGAAAGCTCTCGCCGATCTGACAAGAAGAAAAAGGGAAGTTCTGAGCACTGGAAAGATTCCGAGTTTAGGAAAATCTCGAGTCAGTCTAATAACAGACCCAAATGCAGTAACTGCAGAAAGCAACATTCTGGAAAATGTACGATTAACCCAAGTGCTAAACTGTGTGGAATTTGCAAGACCAAGGGTCACAAGACTTTAGATTGCAAGGAGTTGAAGAACGCGACTTGTTACAACTGTAACGAGGAAGGGCACATCAAAACCAATTGCCCAAAACTTATAAAGAAGCCTGAAGAGGCCAAGAAAACAAACGCGTCAGTCTTCCAGATGAACACCCAGGAGGCAGTACAGAATGATAATATCATAACAAGTACTTTTCCTTATCAATGATGTTTATGCGGGAAATTGTTGATTCTAGCGCAGATAAGTCTATTGTGGACAATAAATGTTGTGAACTGATATATCCACCTGTTAGGACTCCAGACATATAACGCGAGGTAGAATTGGCCAATGATACTTTAGAGACTGCTTCAACAAATCTTAGATAGATATTTTATATCTATTAGGAATCACTCTTTTCTGATATCCTTATGGCAAGCTTTCAAGCTATCCAAATTCATCAATATAATAAAGACAGATGTGACATTTTGATCCCCTGTCAAAAAAAGGTGATGAACTAGGTCCAAACCTTAAATGCCATTGATGGTCTTTTATGGCCTAGGCTAAGTATAAATGATATATATTTAAATAACATTCATTAAGAATGTTCGTACTATATTAGCCTGTATGGTTTATTGATACCATGGTTAGTATATGTTAGGTCATCAGGATGATGAATAGCGGTTGCTGGATTGCAACTAAGTAATTGTTTCATTTGGTGTTAGGAACCAAGTCTCGAGTATGACAAACTCGGATAAGACAACCGTCAATCGCGCCATTGATGATGCGACACATGCTAATGATGCTACAATTATGAACCTCAAAATTAACAAAGATGTTCTTCAAGCTATGATAGACGCAGCTGTTGGAAAAGCTGTGAGAAAGGCCGTGAAGAAGTTCAAAGAGCCCAATGCTACTTGCTCCAAATCCCATTTAAGACTACACTCCCTTACTCACGAGAAGGATCTTGTTCATACTTTGGATGCAAAGAATGAATTAAAAAGGAAAAGGGAGAAAGATAACTCCCATATTTCTAAGAAAAAGGGTAAGCTTGAGCTCAATAAGAACCAACAAAAGTCCAAGAAGAAACCTGTATGCAAGACCTACAAGAAGCGCCATCTAGGGAAGTGCAGGTTCGAATCAAACTCCCAATCGCAGCCTAGGGCTTGTGGGATCTGCAAATCAAGTGAGCATAAAATGTTGGATTGCAAGAACATAAAGAATGCAGTCTGTTTCGGCTGTGGTGAGAAGGGCCACATCAAGACTACGTGCCCTGACTATGTCAAAGGAAGTACGGCTAAGGATAGAAAGCCTAAGAATGGAAGCGCTCAAACTCTTCCGATAAATGCCTGAGGCAGTTCACATCAATAATGTCATCAGGTACATTCCTTATCATTTATCAGTAATACAAATGCTAAGAGTTCTGTTTTGATTCGGGTACCAATAAATCCTTCATAAATTATAAGTATAGCAAACCTTTAAAATCCTCCACAAGAACCTTAGATATTAAGTGTAAGGTAAAACTTACAGACGAAAATCATAGGAACCATTTCCTCTGTTCCTGTCAGAAATCTTCAGTCGAAAAATTCTAGATTACCCTCTCTCCAGATGAAGTACATCAGTATATGTAGTTTGGTATCTCATTGATTCCTATCGACTGCGAATACTAGATTGTATGATAAAGGCGCCATATGAGGATTGGTGTATCTTAATATGTTCCATAGATTGCTTCCATGCCTGATCAGTATGGAGGTTTACTGCATGGAACCACTAAGATATTCCAATAGCATATGGTACTAAAGTCAGCTAACGGTATTCAAAGAAGATATCCAGAATGGAATTGTCCAAGTAAGTGTCTCTGATTAAGGAATCCGTGGACTCGTAACATAAATGTGTCACTAGTCTGACACAGGCAATGATAGATGAACTGAAGTTTGAGATTTGGAAAATCTCTGTAACCTCCTTGTGTTTTGATTATCTTTTCCATCGACTACCCTGTTTACCTCCAGAAAGGCAAGTAGAGTTAAGATTTATATCCCGCATAGGGCTGCATTATTGTGAAATATCCAGGACGACTAGTTCCATCATTGGAAGAATCAAAACCCTGATTAAGTGAGTGTTAAGATAAGGGTTCATAAAGCCTAATTCAATATTCAGAGAATTCGGTATTATTTAAGAAAGACGGTTCATTTTGCTTATGCATTGATTACCACAACCCTATTTAGGCAACAATTAAGCATCGCAATCAGCTGCCCAGGATCGTCGATCTGTTCGACTAACTGTAAGGATTAGCTATTCCTTAAGATTGATTTAATCAGTGGTTGGAATAACCATCTCACCTTAAATAAGCTTTTCTATAATAGTTGTTATGTAAGTATCAAGGCTGCTCCTTTGGAGACCTCGTATAGATGGGATGTTAAACATCTGTTGTTAGACAGAAGTTCGGTAAGTCTGAATTACAGGACCTGAAATTATCATGGAAACAACAGATAAGGTCATATGAATCCGTGATTGTATGAAAATTGCCAATAATCGGCAGAAAACCAATGATTTATAAGAATCGCAAACCTCTTGAGTTCTTATAAAGGGATAAGATTCAACAGAAAGTATCACCCTAGAAAGGTGTACTACATTTTGATGTAACAGGCAAATTAAACACTGGATAAGTAGTACCATTCGAGAAAATCGAATACGTCAAGATCAGTAGCTTATAAGCTAAAATTTATTTAAGGGGCTTGATAGAACTCGCAATGTGTCCCACACTTGTGATTTAAAGATATGGCTGGACAATATGTCTATAGCAATGTCACATAATGATGTGAGGATTAATAAAAACTTATGTTGTGAAGAAATCAGTATCGATTGAGGATCGATAAGATTAGAAACTCCGAAAGAAGACGTGTACCAATTATAAGGGTCAACTTGGGTGCCTTAGAGGCCCAAATATGCTGTGGAAGATTAAGTCCATTATAAGACAAAAGTACTTCCATCTTTTGTACAAATCTCGAGGTCGAGATTTCTTTTAAGGGGGTGAGGATGTAACACCTCATAAAAGCACGTCCAATGATGTATTTACACGTGTAATAAACCCTAATAAAGTCAAACGTTAAATTTAAGGGACTAATTTTGTGAAAGATCAAAAAATTTGACTATGGAAGGACTGGAAGTGTTTACATGCTCAGAATAAGTCTCTGAATAACCTCTCATGATATTCGTATTCTCAAATTAAGCCACCTGTTGGATTATCGAAACTGTTTGCATAATAAATCAAAAGATTTGCACGGTAAAGGGTTAGAAACGTCAACATGTTTAATAATACCTCTGAATGGCCTTTTAATGAACCCGAAACATTATTATATCTAATCATATTCTTGAGAATGCAAAACATTGGCCAGTTAGGGCTTTAATGTCGATAAACATCAATGCGCACAAGTTTGTGCGTTATAAAGGGTTAAAAGTGTCAACATGTTAATTCTTACCTCTGAGTGACCTTTTAACAAACCCGAAGCATCCTAATGTTCGATATACTCTCGGGAATACCCAATATGGATAACATAGGGCTTTGACACAATAAAGCGGAAATGCACGCAAGTTTGTGCGTTAGAAGGACCAAAAGCGTCAATATTTGAAACTACACCTTTGAGCGACCATTTAAGCGAACCGGTGTGAACTGGAGTGTCTTAATACTCCATTATACTCTTGGGAATGCTTGTTATTAACTTCGTAAGGCTTTTACACCATT